>RJWM01034705.1:0-19478 GCA_004363535.1 Dasyprocta punctata | reverse complement strand
TGTAAATGGTCTCAACTCATCAATAAAAAGAAACAGACTAGCAGAGTGGGTTAAGAGACAAAATCCAACCATATGCTGTGTACAAGAAACACATTTCACTCAAAAGGAAATTCACAGACTAAAAATCAAAGGCTGGAAAACAATACTCCATGCAACAGGAACCCAGAAAAAAGCAGGGGTAGCTATTATGTTTGCAGACAATGTGAACTTCAAACCGAGAATGATCAAAAGAGATAAAGAAGGTCACTACATACTTGTTAGGGGAAAACTTCGAGAGGAAGAGATTACAATCATAAATATATAGGCATCGAATATGGGAGCACCCAACTATGTAAGATAATTCTTAATAGACATGAAAAACCAAATAAACAATAATACAGTTATAACAGGGAACCTTAACACCCCATTGTCACAGAGAGACAGATCAACCAAACCAAAATCATCAAAGAAATAACAGAATTGAATCAAACTTGTGAACAAATGGACCTAGTAGAGGTGGACTGAGTATTCCACCCATCAACATCAGAATAAACATTCTTCTCAGCTGCACATGGGTCATTCTCTAAAATAGATCATGTACCAGTCCACAAACCAAGCTTAAGTAAATGCAAAGGGAATGAAATAATTCCATGCATATCATCTGACCATAGCGCAGTAAAATTGGAAATGAATGACAAAAAAACCTACAATAACTGCATAAACACATGGAAATCAAATAATACTCTCCTAAATAACCAATGGGTCACAGAATAAGTTAAAGAAGAAATTAAAAATATCTACAATTGGATGAAAATGCAAATACAAATTCCCGGAACCTGTGGGATAAAATGAAAGCAGTCCTCAGAGGGAAATTTATAGCACTAAACTCTCATATCAGAAAAACGGAAAGAACACACATAAACAACCTAATGCTGCACCTCAAACTTCTAGAAAAAGAAGAGCAAGTCAAGTCCAAAGCCCAAAGAAGGCAGGAAATTATTAAGATTAGAGCAGAAATTAATGCAATTGAAACTAAGAAAACAATACAAAGAATTAATGAATTGAAGAGTTGGTTCTTTGAAAGAGTAAATAAAATTGATAAACCCTTAGCCAACCTTATCAAGAAGAAGAAAGAAAAAACTCAGATTCATGCAATAAGAAATGAAAAGGGTAAAATTACTACAGACCCTGTGGAAATTCAAAAGATCATCAACACCTACTTTGAAAACCTTTACTCACATAGATTCGATAACACAGAAGAAATGGACAAATTCCTAGAAACCTATGAATTACGAAAGCTGAATCAAGAAGATGTCAAACTGCTGAATAACCCAATTTCAGCTAATAAAATTGAAAATATAATTAGGACCCTACGAACAAAGAAAAGCCCAGGCCCTGATGGATTCACTGCTGAATTCTACAAGAAATTTAGGGAAGACTTAATGCCAACACTCCTCAAACTCTTCAATGAAATCGAAAGGGAAGTAAGTCTCCCTAACTCATTCCTGGAGACAAGTATTACCCTAATACCAAAACCAGAGAAAGACTCAACCAAAAAAGAAAATTACAGACCAATCTCCCTAATGAACACAGATGCAAAAATCCTCAATAAAGTACTGGTAAATGGAATAAAGAAAGTTATCAGAAAGATTATACACCACGATCAAGTGGGATTCATCCCAGGAATGCAGGGATGGTTCAACATATGCAAAATCAATAAATGTAGTACACCATATCAATAGGGCCAAGGACAAGAACCACATGATCATCTCAATAGATGCAGAAAAAGCTCTTGACAAAATCCAACACCCATTCATGATAAAAACCCTACAGAAAACTGGAATAGATGGTCTCTATCTCAACCTGATAAAAGCCATATATCATAAACCAATAGCCAACATCTTACTAAATGGAGAAAAACTGAAAACGTTCAACCTAAAATCAGGAAGAAGACAAGGATGGCCATTATCACCACTCCTATTCAATATAGTTCTGGAAATATTAGCCAGAGCATTTAGACAAGAGAAAGAAATAAAGGGAATAAGCATAGGAAAGGAAGAAGTGAAATTATCATTATTTGCAGACGATATGATACTCTACATAGAAGACCCCCAAAAATCCATTAGAAGACTTCTAGAAGTAATAACCAAATTCAGTAATGTAGCTGGATACAAGGTGAACACTCAAAAATCAATAGCATTCCTGTACACAAACAACAAAGTTACTGAGAGAGAAACAAAGGAAACCACACCCTTTACTATAACATCCAAAAAAATGAAATACTTAGGAATCAATCTAACAAAGGAAGTAAAAGATCTGTACAGTGACAATTACATTACTTTGAAGAAGGAACTCAAATAAGATTTCAGAAAATGGAAAGATATTCCCTGTTCATGGATAGGAAGAACAAGCAGCGTGAAAATGGCCATTCTTCCAAAATTATTATACAGATTTAATGCAATCCCAATCGAAATACCACTTGCCTACCTCACAGAGCTGGAGAAAGCATTCCTGAAATTCATCTGGAACCAGAAAAGACCTAGAATAGCAAAGGCAATCCTGGGTAACAAAGGTAAGGCAGGAGACATCACAATCCCCGACTTGAAACTATACTACAAAGCTACTGTGATAAAATCAGCATGGTACTGGAATCAAAACAGACCTGAAGATCAATGGAATAGATTAGGAGATACAGTCACAACTACAAACACACTTGGCCACCTCATCTTTGACAAAGGGGCCAAACATGTACAATGGAATAAAGATAGCCTCTTTAACAAATGGTGCTGGAAAAACTGGCTTTCTATATGCCGTAAACTAAAACTAGATCCATGCCTATCACCATGCACTAAAATAAAGTCAAAGTAGATCAAAGATCTGAATATTAAAACAGGGACATTAAACTTACTAGAAGACAGAGTAGGTAAAAATCTTGATGACAGAGGAGTAGGCAGAGAGTTCATGAACAAAAATCAAATTGCACAGGAAACACTTCCCAGAATCAACAACTGGGATTTCATCTTACTAAAAAGTTTTTGCATGTCAAAAGAAATCTCCAACAGAGTGAAAATGAAACCCACAAACTGGGAAAATATCTTAGCCAATTGTCCATCAGACAAAGGACTTCTATCTAAAACATACAAAGAATTAAAAGAAATCAGGCCCCTAAAATTCAAGGACCCAATCCAAAAATGGGCTTCTCAGAGAAAGAAATAGAAATGGCAAATAAATATATGAAAAAATGTTCAACACCAATGGTAATTTGGGAAATGCAAATTAAAACAACACTGAGATTTCATCTCACTCCAGAAAGAATGGCAAGATTAAAAAATCAACCAACAACAAATGCTGGATGGGCTGTGAGGAAAAAGGAACTCTTCTCCACTGTTAGTGGGAGTGTAGACTGGTGCAACCACTGTGGAAGTCAGTGTGGAGATTCCTCAAGAAGCTAGGATTAGAGATCCCATTCAACCCAGCTATCCCACTTTGGGCATTTTCCCAGAAGAATTGAAAACATCATACCACAGTGATATTTGTGCACCCAATTTGTAATAGCCAGATCTTGGAAAGAACCCAAGTGCCCATCAATCAAAGAATGTATAAAAAAGATGTGGTATTTTTATACAATGGAGTACTACTCAGCTACTAAGAAAGATTGCATTGAGACTTTTATAAGTAAATGGACAGGACTTGAGACCATAGTCATAAGTGAGATAAATCAAACCCACATGTGAAAATGCCATATTGTCCCCCTAGTGTAAGAAACTGAAAAAGTATATATGATCCAAAATCTATACTAAATACTATGTAAGGGTAAAAAACTGCTCGAAGAGCAAAAGTAATTGAGAAGGGAAAAGGGGGAAAGAGGGAAGGGAAAAGGAAAGGATATAAATCTGTATATATGTATATGTAAGATAACTAAAGCGAACATACTGCTGAATGCATTAGTTACTGAGAGAGAACAGTTAATACTCATATGATTAAATCAATGTTACATGTCTATATCTGTTAATGTAAACAACCATTTTGAAGATAACGATATGCAGTATTGCAACCATTGTCAAGTTTCTATCATCCTGTTTTGTAAACCTATAATGTTACTGTTGTGCCTTTACTCTAGTCGGTTGTCTCTTTTGCTTTTTAATCTTTGTTATATGTGTCTTTTTTTTCCTCTTAAATAAAAAAGAGAGAATAACACAAAACAGTAAAATGGAACAAAACATTGGATTTCAAAAACAAGGCGGAACGAATCCCCCAGAGTTTCTATGCTGCTTACTGTTAGCCTCCAAATACATGCTCAGATTACCAGTTTTAAGACTGCAAAGTCCATCAAACAATACAAGCATTAAATTATCATTTTTTTTTTACTTTAGATGTTCTCATGTCAGTCTGAGTTTCTCCGAACCAGCCAGTTACTTTCAGTGTGTGTGTGTGTGTGTGTGTGTGTGTGTGTGTGTGTGTCTGTATGTGACTCTGTGTGTGCTGTTCTTTCTTGTCTCCCAGCCTGGCTCATTAGAAGGCATGGTTTGGTTTCTTGATTCTCTTCTCATTCCACGTAGCTGCCTCTGGCTCACAGAAAGGCCTCAGACAAATTAATTTATTAGATAATCTTTCCAGTGTTTTTTAATGTAACAACTTACAGGTTTTGAAAATTTCCTTGTTTCCTGGTATTTAAGTTGTGGTAATTTAATACATGAATGTGTCCTCAATTTTAGAATAAACCATAGCAGCAAAACTTGTTCTTGTCCTCTGATACCAATTTTTTAAGATTAGTTTGTGATAAGAATGTGGGAAAAAGAAGTTAAGAGAAGTTTGTCCTCATACTAATGCAGTCACCAGTCAATACATGACTTAACACAAATCATTGGACCCCCCTGGACCTCCATATTCCCACCTACACTGTGAAGAGTTTAGCCTAGTTCTCTAAAATGCTTTTTAACTCAATAAATCAATAATCTTAATTGAGTAGACAGGGCATGTACACATGCACAGATATAAGAATGGTTAAAAAGTAATTTAACAATGCCTACCCACAAGTGCAGGCAGTGTCTGTTAATTGTCTGGTGAATCAACTGAAAGAATGACCTTACTTGGGTGGTCCTTTTCAGAAAAGGTGTTGACTTGATTAATGAGTCCTATGCCAATGGAATGCTTATGACAAAATATTTAAAAAGAAATATTCATCACGTGGAACTGAATTGCATCCATTGATGTGCCAACAATAGAGCAAGTGAAATTTTACTTGGTGCCTGGTCAGTGCCAGGTACTTCATGTTTATTGTTTCATTTAATTCCAGAGAACTTGCCAAAAGTCAGCCACTAGCAAATGGCAGAAGAGAATCAAATACAAATCTTCGGATTCCAAGTCCAGCCCTCCTGTTGCCTTAGCATTTTAACTTCTACTTGACCTCCCCTTTTGCATGCAAACTGATTTGAATCTAGACCTCAAAAGACCTGATCAACTGGTTGTATTTATCTCCCTGCATTTTGGAGTTTGCATGACACTTTTATATTTGTTAAACTTTAATTAATTTTTAATATGCACATCTTATTATTTTTTCTATTGTTAATATTCCAGGAACTGTCAGTTTCAGTTTCTACTGATGCCTGTGTATCCCAAAGGACTAATAACCTTAACCAGCCTGCTAGTTCTTCAGTTGCTACTCTACCCAGCTCACTCTTCCAACCCGCAATTCCTTTACAGTGAAACATTCTTCTCTATTTAAAGACAGAGAATTCTCTCTGTGTGGGTGAGAAAACATTATCACTAAGTTTCTTCGTAATACTTCCCTCCAGTTCATCTTGTTAGTCTTCACCATACACTCCCTCTGCTTTGGCCACTGGAGTATTTTCTTGAGTTGCTCCTAATGGATGAATGCGTGGCGCTTTATTAAGATGTATGGATGTGTCACCCTGGTGCCATGCTAAGCACCACCTGATCTGGTGGGCAGCTGTTCTTCCACTGAAACGATTCCCTCCCTGAGTTCTCTGCAAAAAATTAAATGATCAGGTCATTCTGCCAGTGCCTGAAGAAGCTCCCCACAGTCCCCCCTTGTGAGTCCTCTATGGGAAATATCCCATACAATTAGATGAAAAGAAATGGAGAGAGAGGTCTATCTATCATGCGCCAGGCTAGATACCCTGGTTCAGAAAACTCAGAAACAATAATGTGAAGTTATACTTTTTCTCGGTCAGAAGCAAAGCTGAATTTCACATTGCACACAGGGATCCAGATTCAGCTAGAGAATGTCAGCCTCAGGATTGTGCATGTGCCCTACTTTTCAGAAGCCTCACCCTTGAAAGCATGACTCTTCCTTCAGTACCATTCACTGGACGGTGTGCTGCAGACTGTCAGTGATGTGTCAGGTGCAATCATTGAAACGATCTTTAAATTAAGAATTATATACAGGTGCTCCTGTTATTTACTAGTGTGTATTTTTTTCGTGTTGATTGAGAAGACAGGCATGTAGCTGGTGGAGCCCACTTCATTCAGGTATTTGTATTTTATAAGCCCTATAAGCAGTGTATAAGTTGAGGCTTTCTGAACACGACAAAAGATTAACTGAGGATGATCAGCTCCAAAGCGTATAATGGAAAAGCTGACATTTGGTTTGCTATATACATTCTTTTAGAGAGCAGGAAATTTTGAGATTCAGTAACATGATTATTTGCAAGCAAGACAAACACATGTATTAGCAAATTTAAGTAGCAATTTTGTTTTCACTGTTGCACAAAGTTGCTTTTGATTTTAACACGTACGATGATGGTTCTATTTGGAAAACAGGTTACATGATCTATTTTTCTACTACTGGACTTTGAAGGTAAATCAAATAAATATTTCATATGATAGTCCCCTCTTATTCACACGGGATCCATCCCAAGAACCCCCAGAAACAGAAGAAAGTACTGAGCCTTATAAAGTACTTTTCCTATGCAAGTGGATCTGTGGTAAAGTTTAATAATTAAGCCCAGTAAGAATTTGTTTTTTGGTACCAGGAATCAAACTCAGGACCTTGCACTTGCCAGGCAGGTGCTTGTGTCACTGAACTATATCCCCAGCTAGTAAGAAATTAATAATAATAACTACAGGTAAGATAGATTAATTGTAACAACATACTATGATAAAAGTTATGTGAGCACCGTCTCTCACTTTCTCGAAATATTTTACTGTATTACACCCTTCTTTTAGGGGTGATATGAGGCACGACACCTATGTGACAAAAGAAAGTGAGGTGCGTAATAGAGACACTGTGATGCAATGGGAGGTTATACTAGAAGGGTTATTTTAACACAAGCTAAGACAGTCCAAATGACTAATAGGTGGGTAGCACACCCAGCACACATAATCCAGGCAAAGGATGATTTATGTCTTGGTTAGGGTGGAGTCGGATCGTGTGAAGTTTCATCATGCTGCTCAGAATGGCAAACATGAATTATTATTTTCCAGAAATTTTCTGTAATGTTTTCATACTGTAATTGATTGAGGATAATTGAAATTATGGGAAGCAACATGATGGACAACCAGGGGTGGGACTTCTGTTTTACTTTACTAGCATTGAATTGCTTGAGGATAATTTGTAGAAAGCAATATTAACTTTCTTTCTTTTTTTTTTTCCCAGTGTGTAGTTCTGTGAATCTCGATGCCTCCTGATCTGTTTCCTTGATGACAGTTTCGTCTTTGTCAACATGTCACATAAATAAAAGCTGTCATCTTTACTTAGCATAAAGATTTTGAACTTCATTCTTGTGCTTGCATGTATTAATAGTTTGTTTCTTTTAAATGATACGTGATATTTCATTGTATAGCACACCACACTTTTGGTTATTCATTCATGAGTTAATGGACATTTTCCTGTTATTTTCGGCTAATACAAATAAATATTCTTTTCTTTTTTGTGATAGTCTCCCTCTGTAGTTCAGGTTGGCCTTGAACTCACTGTGGAGCCCATCCTGACCTTCAACTCACAGCAATCCTCCTACTTCAGCCTCCAGAAATTCTGGGACTACAAGCATGTGCCACCATACCTGGCCAAATAAATATTCCTTAGAAATGTTTGTGTAGTCCCACTTGACCCAGCTATTTCCCTTCCAGATATCTTCCCTGAAGAATGAAAAACATCATACCACAGTGATACAAGTGCACCCATGTTTACACCAACACAATTTGTAATGCCTAGATCTTGGAAACAACCCTAATGCCTATCCACTAAGAAACAGATAAAAAAAAGTTGTGATCTTTTAATATAATGGAGTACTATTCAGCCATAAAGAAGGATAAATGGGAGACTTTTCTTGGTAAATGGTTGCCACTTGAGATTATAAATGAAATAAGCCAGATGCACATGTGCAAACACTGTATTGTCTCCCTAGTGTGAGAAGCTGAAAGAGTAAATAAGATCCAATATGTACAAGAGATACGGTAAAACTGGAAGAACAGTTCAAAAGTAAACAGAAACTTGGATGGGGGAAAGGAGAAAAGAAGGAAGGGAAAAGCAAAAAATAAAAAATATATATACAAGATAGTTAAGATAGTTATACTACTAATTTCTCTTGGTTCATTGAAAAGAAAGGTTTATGCTAATCTTGTTTGGGTGATTTAGTGCTTATATCTTGTACTCTGAGTAACTGACTTAAAAATAACAGCATGCAATGTATTAACCATCATTACCCTCCTATTATCTTGTTTTGAAGTTTTGTTTTATCTTTTTCTCTTTAAAATGAAAAAAAGTATATATGTATATATATATATATATATATATATATATATGACATGTTTGTGTGAACACATGCTTCATTTCTCTTGGGTAATTTTATAAAGGTAGAATGGTTGAGTTATGTGCCAAATGTAAATTTAACTTTTAGAAAAATTACAGCCGGGTATGGTGGCACACACCTGTAATTCCAGCACTTGGGAGGCCAGCCTGAAGTACATAGTGAGATCTTGTCTCAAAAACAAAACAAAACAAAACAAAACAAAAGGCAGAAAAGAAAAATCACAAAGCTGTTTTCCAAAATGGTAGTACATCTTTTATTTCTATTAGTAGGATACAAAAATTACTCTTTTATAGTCTTGCCAACATGTGGTATGGTCAATCTTTTTAATTAAGCAATTTTAGCACATGTCTAATAACACCTCGTTATGGTTTTAATTTGTATTTCCTTACCTACTCATGCTGTTATTACCTAGTAGGTACTCAACACAGCTGAAGATATTCAATGTCTTTCCATACATGAATTTCCATTCTGTGTATCTTAACTGTCTACTTATGTATTTACCATTTTGATACCCTCGTTTTTCATTACTGCGTCTTAAGTTTTTATATATTATGGCTCTCAGTCTGTTGTCTGATATGTATTTTATGAATATTTTCTCCCAGTTTGTGGTTTTTAATTTTCTCACCACTGTTACTCAAAGAGAAGTTTCAAATTTTTATGAAATCAACATTTTCTTTCATCTTCTTCCTTTCATCCCTTATACTTTTTGTGCCTATACGAGAAATCTTTACCTTACTTTCATATATATTATTTGATAAGGAGAAGAATTCTTTTCAAAACCTAGAGAAAGAAATTCTTTCAAAACTTCCATGACTTCAAAACTACCCTAAAAATAATGCCTTTGCAAGTATTTTCAAGACAAATATCACGTCTATAAAAGAAATCTTTCTAATTGTAGCATTTTAGTTCATGGTGCTCTTTCTAATGAGAATTTCTCTGTATTTATAGAATCATCAACATTATTAACATTATTATTACCATCATTATTATTTTGCATGTGAATTATCATTAGGTACTAACATATTTGTAGGGTTTTTCTCCCTGGCCAATACCATGAGCATATTTTCTGTTGCAACAAGTTACTTGGTGTTCTTTGGCACATAGATTTTAGTAGTTGCCTGTAATTACATTAAACTATACTTTAAAGACATATTGAAAACTATACCCATCTTCTTTTGTATTTTATTTTAATTTTAATTTTTTTCCTGGAAATCCATTTCATTTCAAAGAGAAAAAAATAAATAAAACAAAATTTCAAAACACATCAATTAGGGTTCTTTCTTACTTTATATGAAGGCTGAACCAACTCTATGATGAAAGATGCTGTTTGTATTTCCTGAAGTGGTGATTTAGGAAAGTGCAATACCAGAGTTTCATTTTTAGTAACAACTAACTCCAGACCATCTAATATATTCTTTTTTCTTTTCTTCAGTTTTTCAAAGAGTCTTTTTCTACAGTTTCGGTTTTGGCATAGCATTATACAAGGCTGATTAAAAACTACAGTATGTGTTTAATTTTTTTTTTTTTGTTTGTTTGTTTTTGTACCAGGGATCGAACTCACAATGTTATGCCTGCCAGGCAGGTGCTTAGGTCACTGAACTGAATCCCTGGCCCTATTTTTTGAGACAGGGTCTCACTATGTAGTTCAGGCTGAACTTAAACTCGTTTTGTAGTCCAGTCTGGTCTCGAACTCACAAGGATCCTCCTGCCTGAGCCTCCCGAGTACTGGGATTAAAAGCGTGCACCACCATGCCTGGCTAAATTTAAAAAATGATTATAGTAAAAGATGCATTGCCATTAACTCCCCTCCAAATATGCCCCCTCACTTCAAAGAAACAAATCTAATTGTTGTTGCCACTTTCTAGAAGTTGTTTTCCATGAGTGACTTTATAAAGTGTGATATAAAAAGCATACAGTGGATATTGGTGAGAAGTGCCATCCTACAGAAAGGCAGGCTCGTGAAAACACTGCAGTGTGCCCTCAGTCACCTTATTCACTTGATCTGGTGCCATGTGACTTCCGGTTCTTACCAAGGTCAAAATGTCATGAAAAGTAAGTATTTTGAATGGATTTAGGACAGTGCAACTAAAGATGCAGAAAAGGACTTCCCTAACTGCTTCAAAAATTGGCGAGGAAAATGGGATAAGAGTGTTCAAAGGCAGGAGGGCTATGTTAATGAGGATTAATGGCAAAATGTCTACTACTGTAATCATTATTAAAATTTAAACATTCATTGTATTCTTTGGGTTATACTTACATAGTCCATAAAATATTTCTCAAACATATGTAGTCTACATAGAAACAAATCACAAAAAACATAATTAAAAACTTACTTCGCTGAACCTAATATTTGTTTTCTCCTTAGTTCTTAATCTAATTATTAGTTATACCAGGTGTGAATGTTCATAATTCTTTGACAAGGAAGATTCCATTTTGATTTCTTCTCTACATAGCTGTTTCCTCATTCAGTTTTATCACCAAGAAGGCCATTGGACCTCTGTGTTACCTTCCATGGTGTCTGTATGTATTTTTGTGTGAGATTATGAGTTTCATGAGGTCAGCAATTACCTTCTACTCACCTTTATATTCCCAGTAACCAGCACTGGACTTTCACACAGGCACTGGGCACATAAAGTTGTCTGTTAAATTGATGTCATGATTACTGCAAACAAATGAAACATTTTTTTTTGGTCTTTTTGAGACAGGGTCTCACTATGCAGTTCAGGCTGACCTTGAACTCACTTTGTAGCCCAGGCTGGTTTCAAATTTGCAACAATACTCCTGCCTCAGCCTCCTGAGTGCTGGGATTACAGGCACACACCCCCATGCCTGATTTAACTTAATAGAACATTAATGTTTGGTATTCATTTGTTCATCTGGAAACAGAAGGCAGTGATTCCTGGAGATCAAAAGCTGCATTTTAGAGTCAGACAGTCTTAGATTCAAATCTCAGTTCTGTCGTACACTAAGTATGCCACTTTAGATAATAAATTCTTTTTTTTTTCTTTTTTTGGTACTGGGGATTGAACTCACAACATTGATCCTGCCAGGCAGGCGCTTACACCACTGAGCTAAATCCCCATCCCTATTTTTTGAGACAGGGTCTCACTATGCAGTTCAGGCTGGCCATGAACTCACTTTGTAGTCCAGGCTGGCCCTGAACTCACGATGATTCTCCTGTCTCAGCCTCCCGAGTGCTGGGATTAAAGGCGTGCGCCACCACGCACAGGTAACAAATTCATCTTTTGTACATCAGTTTCTTCATTTATAAAATAAAGAAAAATGACACTTCACTTGAGGTTGTTTGGAGGCAGTTGTTAGTAGTAGTGGCATGAAAATGTATTTCCAGGTATGTTTTTACATCATCACAGTTTTCTGCATTACAAAAAATGTAACATATTGAATTTATACACTACAATAATAAAGGATTATTTGTTTTAAAGCAAGATTTTTTCTTTGTGTTGTATCTTATATGTCATCTAGTGTTTTCCCCACCTAGCTAAATTCCTCTTCCAGGATTACAAGCCCCATTTTATCTGCTACTCTTTGTTTCATGTGCATATTCTTAATAGTGTGTTATAATTGATTCTCAACTCAATTATGAGAAACATGACTTTCTGAACAAAAAGTTCACAGAAGGGATACCTGTGCTTTCTGTATTCCACTCACAAATATAGGATCTTCATCTCTGTGCTGCTTCATTCAGAATAAGATATACTTACAACAGAAACGTAGTCATAATCATGTAAGATATGTTTGTAAAAATGTTCTCATAATTTTAAAATATTTGATTGTTACCCATCTGTATCTGTATGCATATAGGATGCTTGTTATAGTGTGGTCAGATGGCCCCCACTTAACCCTCATGTAATCATGGATGGGGCTGAGTCTGGTGTTCATGATTGGTTTGTTGTCTGGTGCTGGGATTGGGGATATGAGTGTTGCACCCACCCAGGGGTGGAGCCAACATGCAGTGTAAGGGCAGGAAGAAGGCCTGTCTTCCCGCTCTTTCTGGTTTTCACCTTGCTGTTACAGTGGCCGTGAATGGCGGCCCATCATGCCATGCTGCCTTGGAACCAAATGAGTATCGACTGAAACCCCCAAGAACTGTAAGAAATAAACCTTTCCTTTCCTAACCTTGGGCATCAGGTATTGTGTTTCAGCAAACAAGAGAAAAGTAACCAAGACAATGCTGTAGTCAAATCCACATGATACCTTGCATTCATTCACTCACTTATCTTTTTTTCCATTTACATACTTCCTTATTTTTCCCTTTGACTGGTATTTATTTAGTTTAATTTTTCCATCATTTTATTTTCTGCATCTTTATATATTGTTTTCTACTGATACTTTTAATAAGAACTGGACTAGAAGTCAGAAAGTCTCTGTTGATTCTTAGGTACTTACTTCATGCTAGTCACTGAGCTCAGGCCTAAGAGTTCCTCCTCATATGCAAAATTGCTCCTTATAAATGACTTAAATTATAAAACTGGATTAAGCCTACATAGAGAGTTAGTATTTTTCTGAAAAATAACACATCTGGTAACATTTTTATGGGCAAATAACTGAAAGGGCAACATATATATATATATATATTTTTTTTTTTTTTCTTTTTTTGATACTGGGGATTGAACTCACAAACTTGTGCCTGCCAGACAGGTGCTTAAGCCACTGAGCTAAATCCCCAGACCTATTTTTTGAGACAGGATCTCTTTATGCAGTTCAGGCTGGCCTTGAACTAATTTTGTAGCACAGGCTGGTCTCAAACTCACAATGATCCTCCTGCTTCAGCCTCCCGAGTCCTGGGATTAAATGTGTGCGCCACCATGCCCAACAAAAATATATGTTTTTAAAGCAGTATAAATCAATCTTTGGAGACAGTTAAGTTTAACAAGCTTCACAGGCATGTAACCACCCTTCAGCAAGCATTTAAAATACCCCTCACCCCTTCCAATTTCACGTGTCTAACCTCCTACTGACTTTAAGACATTGTATCTGTGCCATCAGTTTCCAGACTTCTTATGAACTGAGAAATTCAAGCATGGTAGAGGTAATAATTCCTAGGATGATATGTTACCTTTAAATTTTCTAGTGTGTGTTTGTGCTGATTCCTAGTTTGGCTCAATAGAGCTAAACGCATATCTTGTTGTAGCTGGTAATTTAATACAAGAAAGCCAAGATTCCTGGAGTCACACAGGCATCCTTTTACATGAATCTTTGTTGTTACGGACAGATGGCGTCCATACAGAATAGTCAGGTTATTGCATCCTCAAATCATGAGATTTTGCCCCTCATTTCCCTTCTTGGTTCTCTGAACCCCTTTCCCTGCTTCCTTCCACTTTTGAAAGGTCTCCCCACTGACCATAAGGCACATACGTCAGCTCTTCATTTCTCTGAAGCCTTAGGCTGATGTGTCCATTACTCTGTCTCTGCTTCCTTGAAGCAGGATAATTGATTCGCCCGTATCTAGATGTATACATTATGTATTAGTAGATGAGAAATCACACACAAATGGCAAGACTTGGCAGGAGGCATCAACACAGATTAGCTTGAGCTGATCAAATAATAACCACAAGTCAGCTCTGTTCTCTGCTCGATGGGTCTCCAGAGGGAAATCATCGGAATCTTCGCTATTTTTCAGAATGGCTTTTCCTTTCTTGTACTCTTAATAGAAACATTTATTCCTTGGCCATCCTGGGGTAAATTTAGTCCTAATCAGTAATAGTCATCAAAGAATTAAATATTAAAAAGCAGAAATATGACAGGACTGTCAGAGTTCAGGACATAATGGCAGGAGAATTGTGCTAGCATTAAAGTACCAATTAAGCATGTTTGAAGCAAAAGGTAGCTCGCAGGAAAACCAGAATGACTAGGTAACTGACAGGTTGGCCCTGAGAAGAGGAAAGGTTTTCATGCACACACTGAAGTAATAAATAGAACCTGAGGAGGAGTTGCTAGTATTTTCTGGCTGAGAGAAAATGTGTTGTCAGCGATGGGCTGGAGGCCAGCTGTGTAAATTTTCCCTCAACATTGAATATCTAAAAAGAGTCCTTTCTTTTCTTATTTGTCATGTAACATATAGAATCTGCATGGGTGTTTGACCAGGCTAAGTTGTGACATCTTTTAGAATCAAAGGAAAAAGGATGAGAAGCTTTTGAACAGATCCTGACAATTTTTTTTCTTTTTTGAGAGATCTTGCTCTGTAGTTCAGGCTGGCCTTAAGCTTGCTGTGTAATCCAGAGTTCCCTCAAACACATAGGGATCCTCCTGCTTCAACCTCCCGAGTTCTGGGATGTTGTAGTCAGGGGTTACAGGGAGAACAACTGCATAAAGGACACAGGATTTGTAACACTGTTTATAATAGTAATACTGTTTATAATAGTCACGTGCTCCTCCGACGATGAGATGGAGCTGGCCATTACCGCTGAGGATGGCTGTGGTGCTCTTCAGGGCAGCCCCGCTTCTTCTTTTGAGCGTGACTTCTTGGCTCCTGTGTAGAACCCTCAACCCACTGCACAGCTACTTCACCTCGCTGGCATAGATTTTCTAGTTCCACGGCTGACCTTTGGCATTCCCGGCACAGAACCATAAATAGACTGGCATGAGTCCTTGTTGTGGGCTCTTAGATTGCCAGCTGATTCGTGGGAGGCATTGTCATGCATTTGAGTCTCTAGCTGGACTCTCGCAGGACATTGCTGTGGGATCCAGGCCCTTGACTAAATACCCTGGGTCTTAGTGTTGTGGATAGATTTTCCTGCACTTTCTTGTGTTCAACTCTGGGTGACTATTATAAACAGTATTACAAATCCTGTGTCCTGTATGCAGTTGTTCTCCCTGTAACCCCTGACTGTAACATGGGATTACAGGAATGCATTGCCACACTCAGTGCAAAACATCAACTTTAGAATGGGAATCTCTGCTTAGCTCACCACACCTGACATCCATTATTCAGGAGACCATGACTTGCTGCTTGGCTCTTAACCCTGTCTTTAATGGTGGGAGGGATGGAGCTAGGGGATCAGCGTGTGAAAGGACAAGTGAAGTGGAGCTGGTTTGTAGGTTAAAGTTATCAATTAAGGTTAGTGGGATGGGTATGTCTTGGAACAGCCAGATACAGGAGATCAAGAGAGACTGTGCTGGCTGATGATTAACGTTCCAGGTAAGCAAAATTTCCAAGGGTGGATCAATCAGAGCAGGCAGAAACATGTACTGTAAACCAGGGAATATGGATTCAGATAAAGGTAAAATGAAGAAGCATGCACTGGCAATAGGACATAACATCAAATTCTCCCTATTAACCTCCTTCCATTGCACAGCAATGAGTGGATTTTTTTCTCTTAATTCTCTTGATCTCTTCTGATGTCTCTAATTCCCCTCTCTGACCTCCTGTGGACCAGGGATATATGATAGTAAGCTGTGGACCAGGGTTGTATGATAGTAAGTGCTTGGGTTAATAAGCAGTTCAAATGGCATCCATCTCTGCTACCTAAGCATTCAAATCACACCCACCTCTGCCCCGTAGCAGGGTATGTCACCTCAGACAAGTTTGTTCATTCTTCTGAGCCTCCACCTCTTTGTAAAACAATGACAATTATTCCTTCCTTGAATAAGTGTTATGCAGGTTGTATACTATGAGGCACGTAAAGCCCTACCTAGAATTAGGCATAGTGAATATATGATACTATAGGTATTAACTTGGCTTCTTAACAAGAGTCTGGCAGAACTTAGCCTGTGTTTGTGTCCTGTAGAAGGCCATTCATTAATTGACTTTTTATTGGGAAGTATCATCCCTAGTAGTTACCAGTTCTATGGATGTTCCTCATCTAACATTTTGACATTCCCTGAGAAGAAGGTTATTTGTCATTCTGTGGGTTCCTCCATGAAATGCTCTTTATTTGTCTCAATCATTCCAGTGTTTGTTTGCCCCTTGGTCTTTTGCTAATCCTATGAAAAGGTACAAACTCTTTAGGAAACGATCTAGGCAACATTTCTTCTCCATTATTCAGCGATTACTCTATAACTCAGGAACCATTTTAAGCCTGATTCACGTCATGCTGGATGACCAGGAGTTAACTCAATGGACAGCGAAAAAATTTTGACATGACCTATTTTTAATGTACAGCTGTTGAAGTCCAATATAGTTTTTCTGGGCATTAAGCATTTGGTTAAGTGTTTCAACATCAACTAATATGTAGGATAGTGCACTTTGAATTCAGTACAAATAGCATATTTCAATAGCTAAGCACCATTTAATACTCCCAGGCATAGAATAGAAAAAGATGTTTCTAGTTTTATTTTTTTTCTCTCCCTTCAGTCATCTCCCTTCATGAAAGAGAGCAGGATCTGTAAACACAAACAATAAGGAGCCTGCTTTAAAGCAAATAGTTGGTTGCAATAACTATGATCTAGGAGGAATAGCTGACCTTTACTGGCATACAGTTTGCTTTGCCTGAGGAGACTCGATTTTTCAATGTGATCATCTTCATGGGTAAATCTCCTTTTTTGAGAGTGTTTTTATCCTTGTGGTCTGTCAACTCTTGCCTGGCATCTCCTGCCCTTTATTTCTGTTTCATTGCAAATTGAAAATATCCTACTCAGAACACTTCATTTCTAATGTCATTCCATTTCCACCTGGTGGAGGCCAAATGTGCCATGAATGATAATGAGCACAGGCCAGACCTGAGTCTACCCCTCGACCAAGAACTCCACTGGCTGGCCAGTGAGGGGGCACTGTAAAGAGATCAGTGGCTCAAAACCACATTGTTTTCATCTTGACTTCAAATTTCCCTTTTCATAAAATAGAAGAAGCTGTGCTTATTTCAAAATCATTTCTTTGAAGTGAGATATTTAAGGTCATGAGAGAATTAAATGATGAGATCAGAAGTATCAAAGATTTAATAATGTAAAAATGTGAGGACAGCCACATAAAATGGATACCTTTTTAAATGGTTTCCTTCACAAATTCCTTATTATCTACAAACCAAGTTAAGTTCAGCACATGAAGGGGAGATAAATGTGAGAGCAAACAAAATCTTTTACTAAAGTAGTATTGTGGGCCTGGAATGTAAGAGGCAGGTATTGGACCAAAGATTCTACTTGTTTTTGTCCATGTGCAGATAACTGTGACCATAAAATGGCAGATACTGATTTTGTTTTCAGGTTAGTGATTGTGTCAGATGCTGTCTTAGGACTCCTGTCATTGGGACAAAAATAACCAGCACTTGAAACTTAAAGGAGGAGAGGTTTATATTGGCTCACAGTTTTAGTGGAGTCAGTCCATGATTGGCTTACTCCAAGGCAAAATGGCATGGCAAAATGGCATGCCAGAGAAAAAGCTATTGACCACACAGTGGCTGGAAGTAGAGAAAAGAGAAGAGCTAATGACAAGAATAACCTAGGTGAAACCTCCAGTGTCCCACCTCTTCTGACCAGACTCCACTTCCTAACAGTACCTTTAGTTATTGAATTCATGTGATAGATGAATTCATTGATGATTATAGCATCATAATGATCCAAGCACATGAGAATTTGGGGGATATTTTGTATCTAAACCAAAACACCTTCCATCGCATATCGCTCGATTCTTTTTAACTTGACTGATTATACAAGTTTTGGTTTAATCATATTTCTTTTAATAAAATAGTTCAGATATATCAGGGAAAATATTTGGGTAGGAGCAAACATGGAAGTTGTGTATAGTTTTTCTCTACAGAACGTGGTGGGATCAAAAAGACACTGGTAACTGTCTTTCAATGATCACCTAGCTCAAGTGCTTTCCATTCACCATCTCATTTGTTCCTCAAACTAACTTGGAAGCATTTAGGTATCTTAAGGAAGCTGAAGCTCAGAGAGGTTAACTGACTTCTTTAATAACCTTTGGTAATAAGAGACAGAGATAGGATTTAAACTAAGTTTAACTCTACAGCATGTGCTCTTAATAGCCCATATTGCAGTGGAGCAGGAAGCAAAGTAAAAAGAATGGAAGAGACTGGAGATGTAAGTAGCAACATAGGTATCTGGGTGTTACGGTTGAGGTCCTATATTTCCCCCCAAAGCTCATGTGTTGAATGTTTGGTCTCCAATGCAGAAATGTTGAGAGGTGGGACCTTTGAGAGGTGATTGGTTATGAGAGTCCTGACCTCATCAATGAGTGAATTGAATGGTAGACGTACAGCTTAACGGGGTATCAGAAAGTGGTAGAGCCTCATTGGGTAGTGTAGGTCACTGGGGGTTTGACTTTGAGGAGTATGTTTTGTTCCCGATTCTTTCTCACTCTTTCTGCTTCCTATCTACCTTAAGGCAAGAAACTTTCTTCTGCCTTATTCTTCTGCAATAATGTTCTGTCTTGCCACAGCCCTAAAGCAACTGCACCAAGCAGCTGTGTGCTGAAACCTCTGAAATTATGAGCCAAAATAAATTATTTCTCCTTTTAATTTTTTTCCATGAATATTTGATCACAGCCAAGGAAAACTATGACATGAGGAAACTTCTTTATGTAATGATACTAACACCTTCAAGGATGGATAAGACTCTGAAAAAGTTGAAGGTTGAGGAGAAATGGGACAGTTAGGCTATAAGTTATAAAAAGAGTAAATAAATGAAATAGAGGAAAACGTGTTGTTCAAAACTGGCAGAAAATTCAGTGTGACCCAAATGTAGGCTGCAGGGAGTAAAAAAGAGTGTGCAAGGAATGATAAGCCTGAGAGGTGGGTAGAGGGCTTTAAT
>RJWM01034704.1:6664-19598 GCA_004363535.1 Dasyprocta punctata | reverse complement strand
GCCAGGCAGGCACTTAAGTCACTGAGCCAAACTCCCAACCCTGATTTTTTGAGGCAGGGTCGCACTGTGTAGGTCAGGCTGGCCTTGTGCTTGCCTTGTAGCCCAAGCCGGCCTTGAACTCACAAGGCTCCTCTTACCTCAGCCTCCTGAGTGCTGGGATTAAAGGCCTGCGCCACCATGCCCAGCTGCAAGACTTTTCTATAAATACCATCATTTAGATAATCTTCTTAATAAAAGCCACCATGTAATACTCTGGATAATATTTTTAACCTGCTTTTCTTCCCCTTGTTCCAGCAACAAATTATAAAAAAGCAATAAGATCAATGAAATCCAGTGTTTCACTTATCTAGTTTGAACAAATTCTCAAGTCAGTGAAAGGCTTTCATATGTATTTTAAGTTGTCAAATGGTTTGCATGCCTTTTGAAGAGTTCAAACAAAAAAGAGGAAGGTGGAGTACAAATGTAAAATCACACTTTACACTTCAGAGTAACAACTCTTAGCACTGCAGCCAATGTTTTGTGTAGCCAGCAGTCTTATGATGAACATCATTAAAACCCCCAGCGTATCAACACACTCACCAATAGTGATGGATTAAAATTGCTATCCACAACTGGTATTTCTGGATCAATGTGTGTTCATTTAAAATTACGGAGGATGTTACCAATGTCCCTCATAGGACTTGTACCAACATAAATCCACAGTGTATGAAACCGTGCTCTCACTTCCTTGGCCACACTGATAATCTTTATAAATGTATCACTTTATGAAAAACATAAGTATATATTCCTGGTTTCACCTGTGATCTTGAACATCTTTCCAGAGGAGTGTTGGTACTTTGAGAATTCAGATCTCTTCCTGATCATGTTCGCCAACAAATTTAACCATTTGTCCTTAAGGTATTAAGTTTAATTCTATTATTTTCCTTAGTGCAGTTAAATACATTTCTCCATATATTGTAACTATAGTAACTATAGTATGTTGCAAATACTTTCTTCAAATTTGCAAGTAATTTTTTAATTACTTTTTGCTTTGATGAGACAAAAAGTTTCTTTTTACATTGTCATATTTTGGATATTACATCCTTCACAGAGATAAAGTTTGCCAGCATATGATTTTCTCCCATTCTGTAAGTTTTCATGAATTTTGCTGAATGTTTCCTTTGAGTCAAACTGTTTAAACAAATGATGTTGTCTCATTTGTTTTTGTCTTTTGCTGCTTGTGAATTTGGTGGCATGTCCAAAAGCTTTCTGTCAAGAAAAATGTTAAGAATCTTTTTCCCACTATTTTCTAGGAGTTTCAGGAACTACATTTAAATTTTTAAAGCTGGTTGCTTATATACCTTGGTTTTCTATCACTTTGACCTATATTTAAATGCCTTATATTATCTCTGAAAATAAATATATTTAGCTGTTAGTCATTTCTCAGTATCCTTATTTACTCTCTCTCAGCCTGTCTCTCCTTCTCTCCCCCTTCCCCACACCTCCATTCCTCTCTGCTCTCAAAATAAACCTAAAATTATCTATTATGCTAATGTTCTCAAAGAAGAAAATTTTTAAATCGATTTGCTACAATAAATCACTTACTGATCTTGGCATTGTTTATTTCTTTTCATTTCTTTTTGCTTTATATCATTTTATATATTTGGAATATATTTTAATGTATTTGCATATCTAATAAGTACCTATGTTTGAAACTTTGTATTTTTCTTTGTATTCCTCTTTGGTTTGCTCCAAAGTTTTCTTATAAATTATTTTAATTTTCCTCATTTTCATATTCTTTATAATTTTTATTGCAACTAGTTTTAAGTATCTTATCATTTGCAACATCATTCTTATTATTAACCTTTGTCAAGCATATTTTGGAGTTTACAGCCATCTTATTTTATTTTTCATTTTTGTTGTAGTGCATTCAATGAATGAAACTTGTAGTGGTTTTCCTTTTTTTATTTTTACATTTTTAGATGGTTTGAAATTATTTAGGTAGAACACAGTTTGCTGAGTATCTTTGAAACTGTATCCTCAGTACTCATCTGTCCTACTCATATTATTTAAATCTTCTTTCTCATTAGCTATTTTTGGCTATTGAGCTATCGTTTTAAAATATACATTGATGTTACAAGACAATAGACTGACTCATTTCTCTTTAAAATGAATATTTCTTACTTGCCTTGTTTTCTAAAATCAGATTATTAGTGACAAAAAGAGTCAAGATAACTGTGTTTCCTTGGACTGGAATTTTATCAACATGAAATAAATAGCTATGTCTATTCAATTTATTAACCATGAATTCCATATTTTTGGGGATCAATATTGCCTTATCTGTTTTCTTTTTGTAAACAATAGTAAATATTTTGAGATTATTTTATATTCACTAATTTCAATCGATTATTTTTTTTCTTTTTAATTTTATTTTAAAGAGAATAAAACAAAAAAGAACAGAAGAAAGCAGATCAGGACGAAACAATGCAAGAAACACAGGATTTCAAAAACAAGTGAACAAGAAATCAACAGCGGCTACCATAACGTCTCTTGTTTTCTTCGAAATAGTTGTTCATATCTTCACACACAATGAATTCAAACAAAGCACAATAGTATAAAACCGATAAAGACAAAAGAATGAAAGTGGTACAGGCCTTCAAAACTCGACACTATGAGAATCAACAATGGCTACCATAATGTCTGCTGTTCTCTTCAAAATAGCTGTCCACCCTTTCACACATTGAAATCTAATAGTACAGAACAGACTAAAAACAATCAAAAAAGGATATAAGCATTACTGGACTTCACAACAAGATGACAGGAAATCAGCTATGGCTACCATAATGTCTCATTTTCTTCAAAGTAGCTATTCATACCATCACTTATAATAAAATCAATTCTTGTAAACTCTTTAGGAGAAGTTCTAGGCTTGTATAAGCCTGTACATTTACATCTATCTTTTCTGTATTAGAGGGAAAGACAAAACAAACATCACAAATTACAAAAAAAAAAATACAAGAAACAAAAGACACTAATAAATAGCAATAACAAGGAGCCCAAAACAATAAAAATACTGGCTTGCAAAACAAGGTGGTAGGAACATAACTAAGGTTGTTATTTTGAATAGTTATCTTCAAAAGAGCTACTCAGATTACCAGATATAGACTTGCAAAATTCACCTAATCCTATGAATGTTAACTGTTTTGTTCCAAGAACTAATAGAATTAGTAACACAATTCTCTTAGCTATTTTAAGTGTATATGCGCAAATTTATACCTTTTCTCTTTTCTCTTCATTCTTCTCTCCTTTTCCCTATCTGAGTTATTTTTTCCCCTTTGGGCAGTTTGCTATCCTTCAACAATATTTACTGAAGATTTTGTATCTTATTTACTTTTTCAGTTTCTTACACTAGTGAGAAAATATGGTATTTACACATGTGAGTTTGATGTATTTCACTTGAGTATGGTCTCAAGTCGCATCCATTTACCTATAAAAGCCTCAATGTGATCCTTCTTTATAGCTGAGTAGCACTCCATTGTATAAAAGTACCACATCTTTTTTATTCATTCCTTGGTTGATGAGCATTTAGGTTGTTTCCAAGGTTTGGCTATTACAAATTTGCTGCTATACACTTGGGTGCACATATATCACTGTGGTATGATGTTTTCAGTTCTTCTGGGAATATGCCTAGAAGTGGAATAGCTGGGTCAAATGGGACTTCCAATACCAGCTTTTTGAGGAACCTCCAGACTGATTTCCACAGTGGTTGCACCAGTCTACACTCCCACCAAAAGTGTAGAAGGGTTCCTTTTTCCCCACAGCCTCTCCAGCATTTGTTATTGGTATTTTTCTTGATCCTGGCCATTCTTTCTGGAGTGAGATGCAATCTCAGTGTTGTTTTAATTTGCATTTCTCTAATGACCAATGATGCTGAACATTTTTTCATGTATTTATTTACCACTTGTATTTCTTCAGCCAAGAAGTGTGTATTCATCTCAGATGCACATCTTTAGATTGGGTCTTTGAATTTTGGGGTCTGATTTTCTTTAATTCTTTATATGTTCTAGATAGAAGTCATTCCTTGTTCACAGATAGGAAGAACAAACATTGCAAAAATGGCCATTCCCCCAAAATTGTTATACAGATTTAATGAAATTCCAATCAAAATACCATTAGGATACCTCACAGATCTAGAGAAATCATTTCTAAGATATATCTGGAACCAGAAGAGACCTAGAATAGCAAAGGTAATTCTGGGCAGCAAAGGCAAGGCAGAAGGCATCACAATCCCTGACTTAAAGTTATACTATAAAGCTACTGTGATAAAATCAGCATGGTACTGGAATAAAAACAGACCTGAAGATCAATGGAATAGATTAGAAGATACAACCATAACCACAAACAGACTTAGCCATCTTATTTTTGACAAAGGGGCCAACCATGTTCGCTGGAAGAAAGATAGCCTCTTTAATAAATGGTGGAGGAAAAACTGGCTTTCCGTATGCTGAAGAGTAAAACTTAACCCGTGCCTATCACCATGAACTAAAGTCAAAATGAATCAAAGATCTAAGTATTAAAACAGAAACATTAGATCTGCTGGAAGACAAAGTAGGTAGAAATCTTGAAGATATAGGGGTAGGCAGAGAATTCATGAACAAAAATCAAACTGCATGGGAAATACTACCCAGAATCAATAACTGGGACCTCATCTTATTAAAAAGTTTTTGTGTGTCAAAGGAAATCTCCAACAGAGGGAAAAGAAAACCCACAAACTGGGAAAAAATTTTTAGCCAACTGTCAATCAATTCTATTTTAAGCTCCTTGTGTTACAATTCTTGTATTCTAATTTCTTCTAGTAGTTAGTGATATAATTTTAATTTTTTAATTTAAATGTTTTCATTTTAAGTTATGAACATTTGAATGTAACAGGAATTATATGATAAACTAGTATGTATCTGCAGTTTCAATTTAAGTGATATTAACATTTAAAAATTTTAAAATAAGGAGCCATTTTTCTGATTTATAAGGGCTTTAGTGCATTTACCTCCTGAGGAGACTTGCTTTGCATCCAGTACTTCTTTGTATTTTTCTCAGGGAAATTAATTATGAACTACCTATGCTCTGCTCTTCTCTTTTAAAATCTACCTAAATAAAAGTCTTCCCCGTTGTCTTGGTTAGTTTTCTCTGTTGCTGGGACAAAACACACAACACCCAAAATGAAAGAAGGAAAGGATTATTTATCACACTGTTTGTGGAGGTTTTAGTCCATAATCAGTTGGCTCCAAGGCAGGGTGGCATGGCACTAGGGCAACACTTCAAGGCAGCAGCCAGAGCAAAAGAAAGTGCAGAACAAGCCTCTTCTCCCTTATATTGTACATTGATCACCACCCTCCTACTCCAGGTTGGATGCAGCACTCAAAATTTCTGTGCCCTCTGCCTCCACAGGATAAGGTTATTTACAAAGTGAGGATCCTGGTTCCCTGCTGAGTCTCTCAACTAAACTTCTAAACTTCTCAAGTTGACACAATGTATCAACCATAACACCCATAAAAGTAATTCATTCTGTAGTTCAGTAGCTACCAACATTGGCTGCACATAGAAATCAACTAAGAAACTTTAAAATAGTTCCAATGCTTAGGCACCAATCCAAAACACTAACTCAGAGGCACTAGAAGAAAGGCCCCATTGTCAGAATTTTTAAAACTGAGTGTTTCTAATGAGAAACAAGGTTCAGAATATGAACCAAATGGCTGTATAAGATGGAAGACATAGGTTACACTTTAAATGTATTAAAAATGAAGTTCTTTAGTTAATTTTCCAAGTATCTCCCCTGGAGAATCTTTTCCATTATTTCTCTTTTTAATTTCATTTTGTATTTTTCAATATTTGTTCTTATTTTTCTGAGGTTCTTTTCAATGCACATTTTAAATTGAAGTTTCCACTTTTATCAATCAATTACCTCATTTTCTTAACTTCTAGGAATTTCTCTAACTTTAAAAGTCAACTATTCCATTAATTCTTGTTTATTAACATCCTGTAAGTATTTGCTATTTTAAGAAATGTTGTATTGGTGGAAAAGTGTATGAGTATTATTATCTTGCTAAAGTAATCTAATCTTCAATGCTGATATATTTAATAATGCTTTCAATCTGCTTTTTCTATGTTACCATGAAAACTGAGCTATATTGAATTTTTGCTCACCTTCATTTATAACCTTACATTTAAAATCATTGAACACAAACATATTTTTTGTTATTGACAGTTTCTGTTATAGCAAAAATAAAAACTGAGAGCTATGATGCTTATCAACATAGTGAAAGCAGACTTGAAGTCAAGAATAAAATTTTGATAATACACACATTTATTCAATCTTAGAAATTTAGTCAACTAGCTACTCAATTATGAAATAAGGTGAAATACTTTTGTTAAAAATGGAAGTATCATACATGAACTACAACTTTGCCCTTAAATCTTAAACTGTGCCTGTTCCGATTCCTGTATTGTAAAGAATGGCCTCATCAACCACCCAATTAAATGTATGCACCGTCAACTAGTCTAACACTTTTTCAACTAAAATTTCAACAAATTCTATGGATCTGACTTTCTGGGTATTTGTCTTTTTTTGTGGTAAAACATGTATACCATAATCTTTGCCATTTTAGTTATTTTTCAGTATATAATTCTGTGGTGATAACCTGAATACTTTTGAGTGAAATTTCTGCATTCTTACAACTACCCTCTTAGGATTATTACAAAACTCATCTATTTTCCTGACTGTTCTCTTACCAATGTTACTGGGTGTCACATTGAAACAGTATACTCTTCCACAGAATAATCATTCGATAGAACTAAATTGCTTAACATTTCTCAATACCTCCCCATTTTGGTGGAATACAGTTAAATTTGTTGACTTGCCTGGCTTTTCATGATCTGACTTTGCTTACTACTCTCATCAACATTTTTTCAGTTTTTACACTGAATTTTTTCAGTTGCTTGATTGTCCGTGCCTTCTCTCTTTAAGTCTTCAGACATAGCTATCCTTCTACCTTTCCACTCTACCTCCATCACTATGCTATTGGGGTAAATGCTACTGATCCTCCTGAACTCAAATTAAATGTCACTTCGTCAGGAAAACCATTCTTGAAAGAATCAAGTCTTAGATATGTCCATTTCTATATGCTTCTATAGGTTTAAATTTTCCCAAGTTTAGCCGGGCGTGGTGGCGCACGCCTTTAATCCCAGCACTCGGGAGGCTGAGGTAGGCGGAGCGTTGTGGGTTCGAGGCCGGCTTGGGCTACAATGCGAGCACAAGGCCGGCCTGAGCTACATAGTACGACCCTGCCTCAAAAAAAAAACCCGGGCCGGGAGTTTGGCTCAGTGCCTTAAG
This sequence comes from Dasyprocta punctata, assembly GCA_004363535.1. Classification (NCBI taxonomy): domain Eukaryota; kingdom Metazoa; phylum Chordata; class Mammalia; order Rodentia; family Dasyproctidae; genus Dasyprocta; species Dasyprocta punctata. Next base: position 12,232 of record RJWM01034704.1, on the reverse strand, counting down.
CGCCTGCCCTGGCAGGCGTGAGGTTGTGAGTTCAATCCCTGGTGCCGCAAAAAAAAAAAAAAAAAAAATTTCCCAAGTTTAAATTTTCCCAAGAAATAGTGCCACTGATTACTTGTTTTAAACTTCTAACATAAAATCATCTCTACTAAGATATTATGTCTGGATTATTCAATCTGCCATTGCCAGAAGCAAACTTGGTCCTGGCACATACTAAAAACCCAGTAAAGACTTGTGGAATGGCCAGATGAATCAGCAAAATGGAGGACAAGGCAAAGTTGTATTGAACATACTAATGAGAATATGTCCATTTTCTTTCCAGTAAAGTAATAAAGGTAACTTGGTGAATGCATGCTTTTTACTGTAGGAACTCTGAATATCATATCATGAAAGTCTAAATATAGTTAGTTTACAGGAAGCTGAACAGGTATTTTTGGCCTGTTTTGTTTCCATTTCTATTAGGATTCCAGTTAAATAACTTGTTTTCTATTATATCGAATGCCTTAAAAATTGTGATAGATGTTCTATTTTGAATGTGTCAGTCTCCATTAATGCCTTTTATCCCATCATAATTGATCATACTCCCTTCACTCACAAAATTGTCCCAGTTTGGAAAAAGTGTACTGTCACCTTATCTATACAATGTTCACATTCTTTATTTAAACTGTTTCAAAAAAATTTTATTTATGATATGCAACAACATTTTACATTTTAATGAACACCACATGCCCTCTTCTGTGTCTATCCAGAACACCTAAGCACAATTTACATATATTTACAGGAAAGAGAAATCACTCAGCTCAGAAGGTTGGAAGGTCAGGGAGTTAATGATGGTGATTCCTCATGGTTACTGCATACATAGACTGTTAGAAGTGTTCATCAGCGAAAATTCAATTATAGCTACCACTTTGAAAGGGTGATTTTAGTCACCTTTTGACTTGTCATTGTCTATTATCTACCTGTTCTACATAAAACTGGTTATATGTTAATGTTACCAATTTGACAATATTTTCTCTTTTTAAATTAATATTCAGTTTTAACTCCCTGATTCATTTAATAAATTTCACATAGAAAAACAGAAATGTTGAACTAAGCACCCATGGTTTAATTTGCTGATTTCTGTTCAACTAGTAACCATAGAATCTCACTGATGGTTTGGTCTATGTTGTAGTCAGACAACTAACTGAGAAAAGAACTCTCTTAAGAGAAACATTTACTGTGAAGGGAGACTTCTTAAATATACAGAACACCCGCAGTGGGAAGTACTTAAGTGGGAATAACCAAACAGACGGCTCCTGGAAACAGACATTAGTAAAACATAGTTTAGGGCACAGGCAACTAGACTTATCCCTAATGCAAGGATGCAATTTTCTTGCTTCATTTGGACCTCCACTTATTAGAAAATGCAAAGGAATATAAGAGAAGCTGACAGATTATTTCCCATTGATACTTTTTCTATCTTCTACATATGTTCAATTTAGTGTGTACTTGTAAATTGAGAAATATATGCATACATATATGCCTTATAATGCCTTGTCTATGTCTTAGTTTTTATTTATATTATGTAGCATGAATGTTCAAAGTTTCCCTGCAGAAATATTAATGTAATTAATATCATAAATCTGCATTTGAGAATTTTAGGAACTGATTGTAAAGGGTTTCACAGATTACAAATCTGAAATTTGTGAAATAATTTATGAGTGTCTGTTATTTTACAGGCAAACTGCATATGAATTTGCTAATGAATATAAAATGGCCAACATTATGTTAGGTGGTGATAGCATATTAAATGATTATAACATAGGTTTTGTGTTGGGGGGCTAAACATTTTAAAAAGACATAGGTGACCAACTTCAATGGCTATATCTGTAGGATGGAACCAAGTCTTGCTGAATCACAGAGACTATTCAAGGGCACGAACAAGGTTAAATAAATAATATTTACACTGAACCTTAAATTATGCCTAGGTATTTTCCAGAAACAGGACGACCTCAAGTAGCCAAAAGAGTGTTAAGCAAAAGAAAAACAGTCTTGGAGGGATCACAATATTCAACTTCAAGTAATACAGAGCCATAGGATCCAAAACATCATGGTACTGGCATAAAACCAGACATATAGACCAATAAAACAGAATAAAGATACATACCAGAAATTAAACCACATATCTATAACCAACTGATTCTCAACAAAGTCACCAAAGCACACATAGAGAAAGGGTAGCCTCTTTAATAAGCAGTGTGGAAAAAAACTATATATCCATATGCAGAAATTAAAAATGTGATCCCTGTCTGTACAAAAGACAATTAAACATGTATCAGAGACCTAAATACAGTGCCAAATATTCTGAAACGACCATCAGCAAACCTAAGTGAAAGACTCCAAAACACTGATACAGGCAATCATTATTTGGATAAGACCCCCAAAGCACATGAAACAAAAATAAAAGTTGACACATGGAATTACATCAAATTTAAAAGATTTGCAGAGTCAAAGAAATAATAGAGTGAAGAGACGGCTTACCAAATGAGACAAAATGTTTCCAAAGTATCCATTTAACAAAGGGTTAATATGTAGAATACATAAAGGAACTCATAAAGCTTAATAAAAACACAAGTAATCAAAAAAACTGCACAAGTGATCTGAATAGACACTTCTCATGAGAAATACAAGTGGGCAACAAATACAAGTTTATAAAAATGCTCAGTTATATCAGTTATTAGGGAAATGCAAATTAAAAGTACAATGAGATACAATCACACCTCAGAATGGCTTTATATGAAAAAATGATGGTGAGGATGTGGATAATGTAAATGTAAATTAGTGCAGCTATTATTCAAAACAGTACAGAGACTCCTCAAAAAACTAAAAATAGAGTTCTCACATGATCCAACTATCCCACCTCTGGGTATATATGTAAAGGAAATCAAATCAGCCTACCAAAGAGATACCTGAATATCTGTTTATTATAGAACTACTCAAAATAACTAAGAAATGGAATCAGCCTGGATGTCCATCAACAGATGAATAAACAAAAAAAAATGAGGGATATATGCACAATGAAGCATTATTCTAAGATAAACAAGAATGAAATCCTGTCATTTGCAGCAAAATGGATGGAATCAGAGGTCATTATGTTAAGTGAAATAAGCCAGACATTCATCAATAAAATACTGCAAGCTTTTTTTTCTCATATGTGGAAGTTAAAAAAAAAAAGAGCCAAATCTAGAATAGTGATTAACGAAGGTTAGAAAAGGGAAGGTTGGATAAAGCCAGGTTGATTTTGATCAGTGTACACTGACTACATGTGTAGAAATGTACTCTACCGTGTAACATGTACAATTAAGGCAGTCAGTCAAAAATAAAATGAGTGCTGAAAAATACTACACACCCATACAATGCAATACTACTCAGTCATAGAAAGAATGAATTTCTGATATAAACCGCATAGTGAATCTCAAAAGCATTTTTCCCAAATGAAAGTAGAATTTAAAAACTGCATATCATATGTATTCTATGCATATGCTATTGTAGGAAAGGTAATTTAAAAATTAGAGGTTGCTCAAAACTAGAGAGGGATTATTTGAACAGCATAGAAAAAAATTTACAATTAATGAAATTTTATTTTTGTTCACAGGGATTGTGACTCAAATGCAAATATTTATCAAAATCTTAGAAATTCACTAAAGCAACTATGAATTTTCTATATAAACTTTAGAAGTTAAGAAAATGTAAAAATACGTACAAGTGGGCAAAATGTTTTAAAGCTATCTGGGCAAAAGTCTTTGAAATTGTTTTTCACTTGTTTTTGTTTTCTTATTGGAGGAACTAAAGACAACAGACAAACACACACAAAAAGCTGTAAAGACAAACTTCATGATGGTTTCAAAGGAAAAATGAAGAAAGAAATGTGTGTGATATTCTCCTAATATCTTCTTTCTGCCTTATTGAAGGGAATCGTTCACTCCAGTGTTCTTTCCTCCATGCACAGTTGGGAATGACCACCTGTTCATTTTGGAACTACAGGCCTTTCTGTTTCCAATCTGTTTTTGAGTTTTTGCCAGTTCTCAATAGATACCCTCTCTACTCCATCATGAGAATTCCTTTTATCTTCACAATTACCCTTATCCTAGCTGACACACCATGTCTTTCTTTCAATAAATTACTGTGGGTTGAGATGCCCCAGCCATGCCTTTGGGAATCAGCTGTTCCTTCCCATCATACAGGCATGAGAAAGTTTCTTTGATCCCTACATGCTCCTTTTGGTAACCTCAGCAGCTGGAGCATGAAGTCTGGGATTAAAAACCAGAATCTTCAGCCCCAGTGCACCCTTACTGGAGCAGTGGACAGAGACTGAAAGCATCAACACAAGCACTAAGGAAATGAAATAATGAGAAAAGGAAGACCATTTTTTTAAAAACTAATGAGACACTTCAATTTTTATTAAGCAAATGCATGTTACTTTTGCTTTTTAAATGCTTTTAATGTTTTGAAAATGTCAATGTGCAGCATTTTCTAGGTGGTACCCTGAAAGAAAGAAGAGTGTAGGTTAGAATCAAATAAGATGAAGTTTATCCAATATCTCTTCAATAAAAGGTTTGCTTTTGCTGGCCCATTGTCTGCTTCACCACCTTAATGACAAGGGCTCAATTGAGGCAGCTGTGATCTGTACTTGTCCCATAAAGATTACATGTTGCTGTAAAAGAAAACTGGTCTTGCACCTGTCACATTTTTCCATTTCTTTCTCTCTCAGATTCTACTGAATGTTAAGTCCTGGGGTTAACAGCTCTGTGGAATGTAGGCTAGGGGCTGAATCATTTTAGTCATACTTCTGAAGTACAAGGTACTGCAGGTTTCTTTTCATGTTACTCTTTCACTTTTGATAAACACATTAACCAGCTCCTTTGTGATATATCATGTTAATTCAAAAATGTAAATTCTAGAATTTGAAATTCAGTTCAGTAAAATACTAAGCTCACTTTCTATCAGTTTATGTGGGAAATTTTTTTAAACTTTTTGACAGATAACAAAATACAGGGTTGACTGAGGATGTATGAAAACTATCTGAGTAGAAGCAGAGAGAACATCAATATTTCTGCATGTTGTTCACATTTTGTATTTTCTCCTTTACAGGCTTTCCATAGGAGAAACCTGAAAAGTCTTTTCATACTGAAAAAGCAAAGCATTGTCTCTATATGTGGAGCACATAAGAGTTATGAATCCTGTGGTAAAACACAGCTGAAACATGAATAGTAGGGATGTCTGAAAGGGTTCATGCATGGAAGGAAGGGTGAGTTTCATTGATTAAGGCTCTACTATCACTTTCTTAACATTAAAAATAAGATACAGGGAGTCAGTCTATGGTCTAGGGGCCTGAAACATCAATGCTATTGAATATGCTTTTGAAATAGATCAAGATTATGAGACAAAATATCATTACACACCTTGAATTTTTCATCCTGTTCTCTATCTAAAATCTGCATAGTATCCACTTTACTAAAAATTTGCAAACTCTATTGCAAGAGTAACCTATCTAATGATCACTGGAGAAATAGTCACTAACAGTTTTGCCAG
>RJWM01034703.1:0-19504 GCA_004363535.1 Dasyprocta punctata | reverse complement strand
CTCTGCACTCTGGTGGGGGGGTGGGGGCCCAAGCTCTCCAGGTCCCTGCAGCTATGATGTTCAATTCCCCGGTGAGCAGCTCTGGGTTCCTGGGCTGATTTGGGCTGGGCTGCGTACCTCTGTGTCCTGCGCGGCTGGCCGGCGTTTCCCTGAGGTTCGCGGCGTGCAGGATCGCGGGACCCCCCCGGTTTCTTTAACTGGGAGTTTAGATTATTGATTTGAGCCTCTCTCTTTTTTCTAATGTATGCTTTTACTGTTGTAAATTTCCCTCTCGACACTGCTTTAGCTATTTCTCACAACTTTTGTTATGCTGCATATTCATTTTTGTTCAGTTTAAAATTGTTTTTATTTCTCTTGAGACTTTTGACACATGGATAATTTAGAAGTATATTGTTTAGTTTTCACGTTTGGAGATTTTCCTGTTACAATTCTGTTACCAGTCTTAACTTTGATTCCATTGTAGTCAAAGAACCCAACACTTCTAAATGTGCTCAGGTTTGGTTTATGGCCCACAATATTGCTTCTCTTGGCATATATTTTGTAGACACTTGAAAGTATTCTGCTGTTGTTGGGTGGAGTGTCCCAGAAACATTAATTAGATCTTGTAGTTGAGTTGTTGCTGATTTCTGCTATATGCTTACTTATTTTCTGTCTAGTTGTTGCAATAATTGCTACGAAAGGATTGTTGAAGTCTCCTACTACAATTGTAGATTTATCTATTTGTTCTTTCCATTTTACCATTTTTGCTTCCCATATTTTGCAACTCTGTTGTTTGATGTATACACATGAAGATTGTTATATCTTTTTGGTAGAAAGAATCTTTCATCACTAGATCATTTCCTTCACTATGACTAGTAATTTTCTCTCCTCTGAAGACTGATTTATCTGATATTAATATAACAACACTTGCTTTTACTTTGATAATATTTTCATGATACGTCTCTATCCTTATACCTTCAACATGGCTTATTGCATTTTAGGTGGATGTTTTAATGTTTTTATTTTTTAAAACTTTATTTAATTAATTGATAAAGTTTCTATATCTGTCACATACAATATCATGCTTTAACAATATGCATACATTGTAGAATGGCTTACCGGTGACAATTAACATGCATTAATTACTTCATACATTTATCAATTTATGTGGTAAGAACACATTAAATCTACCATCTTGGTGACTTTCAAGAATATAATACATTGCCATTAACTATAACCACCAAGCCATAAATTGATCTCTTGAATTCGTTCTTCTTATCAAACTAAAATTTTGTATCCTTTGACTGACATTCCCCCACCTCCATCCCTACAGACATTGTTAATCACCTGACTATTCTTTGATAAGATCAACTTTTTAGATTACACCTATAAGTGACATCATGCAGTATTTGTCATTCTGCACCTGGCTTATTTCATTTAACACAATGTTTTCCAGTTTTATCAATGATACCATGTTATCATAATGACCAAATTTCCTTCTATTTGAAGCTTGATTAGGATTCCATTGTGTGTATGTACCACCTTTTATTTTTAGCAGTGCTGGGGATCAACCTCAGGAGCAATATGCCACTGAGCTTCATCACTTGCCCTTGTTTTTTGTTTGTTTGTTTTATTGTTGTTTGTTTTCTTTGAGACAGGGTCTTGTTAAATTGCCCAGTTGGGACGCAAACTTGTGATCTTGCTTTAGCCTCACAAGTGCTGGGACTGTAGGCCTGTGCCTCTGTGCCTGACTTTTCCTTTTATCCATTCATCAATTGATAGACATTCGACGTGTTGGCCATTGTGAGTAATGATGCAATGGATATGGTCATGCAGATATATTGTCAACATACTGACCTCATTTCTTTGGATATGTATCCAGTAATAAGATTTCTGGATCATATGATAGATCCTTTTTTAATTTTTTGAGGAATCTCCATAGTGTTCTCTCTAATGGCTGTACTAATTTACATTTCCACATAGTGCATGAGTCTTACCTTTTCTTCACATTCCAACCAGCACTCGTTTTCTTTCATCTTTTTGATAATGCCTATTCTAACTGGGCTTATATCTAGATGTCCCCCCAAAATTAGATGCACTCATAGGTCGGGAGGCTTATGGAAGGTGACTGGATCATAGATGTGTGATACTGGATGATTGGATCATGAATGTGCGATACTGGTTTAGTCCACTGGTTGGTTTAGCATAGTTCTGGGTATGAATAATGGATTTACTGAAGAGAGATGACCCACCCTGGTTGTGACTAGTACCAATCAATAGGTTTGTAGCCAGGATGGAGTAAAAAGAGGAAAAAGGAAGGTTTGCTGCCTCCTGCCTATCCTGCTATGGACTATTTCTCCTCTGCAATGCCCCTCTGCCTTGCTACCCTGCCCTGGAACCAGACAACTATGGACTAAAACCTCCACAAACTGTGAGCTAAAATAAGCCTTTCCTTCCTTAACTTGTGGGTGTCAGGTATTTTATCTTAGCAATGAAAAGTACCTAAGACAGGTGAGGTGACAGCTTATTGTGGTTTTAAGTTGAATTTTCCTGGTGATTAGTTATATTGAATATTTTTTCATATACTTGTTGGTAATCTGCATGTTTTCTTTGGGAAAAATCTATTAAGGTCTTTTACCTATTTTGCACCCAGGTTTGTTGTTGTTATTGAGTTGTCTGAGTTATTTATATATTTTTGATACTTACTGATATATACTGTGCAAATATTTTCTTCTAGTCCATAAGTTGTTTCTTTGCTTTATTGATTACTTTGCTGTGCAAAAGCTTTTTAATTTGATGTAATCCCACTTATCTATTTTGCTTTTTCAATGGCTAGTTTAAATTTTTCTTTCATGTCTGTTATTGGTTATGCATATTAATGAGTTTCATTCTAGCAAATTCACACATGTATATAACATATTTTTGTCATTTTTACCTCCATCATCCCCTTTGAACCACCTCTTCCCCCTAGTTTCACAATTTTCAAATTTTTGCTTTTGTTGCATGATCAGATCTAAAAACATTCTTTCCCAGACTAATATCATGGAGCTTTTCCTTATGTTTTCTTCCAGTAGTTTCATACTTTTAGGTCTTAAATTTAGGTCTTTGATCCCTTCACAGGTGATTTTGTATATAACATGAGATAAGGGTTTAATTTCTTTCTTCTGCATATGGACATCTAGTTTTCCCAGTACATTTAGTGAAGAGACTATCCTTTCCCCCATTGAGTCTTACTGGTTATAGATAGATGGATTTATTTTTGGGTTTTCTAATAGATTCCATTTGTCTAGATGTCCATCTTATGCCAATACTTGCTGTTTAAATTACTATCACTTTTATAATATGTTTTAAAGTCAAGTAGTATACAATGCTTCATTTTTTTTTCTCTCAATCTTGCTTTAGCTATTTGAGGTCTTCTGTGGTTCTACATGATTTTGTGATTGTTTTTTCTGTTTTTGTGAAAAATGTCATTAGAATTTTGATAGGGATTGCATTGAATCTTTATATCATTGTAGATAACAATATTAACTCATCCAACCCACATGGAATATCTTTCCATTTATTTATATGTTCAATATCTTTTATCAATGTTCTCATGGTTTTCAGTGTGTATTTCATCTGCTTATTTAAATTTATTCTTATGTATTTTCAGTAACTATTATGAATATGATTATTTTCTTGATATCTTTCTCAGATAGTTTTTTGTTAGTGTACAGAAACACTACTGATTTTTGTATGTTAATTTTGTGTCCTATGACTTTACCAAATTTACTTCTTTATCGCATAATCCTGGGGTAGAATCATTAGGAGTTTTGCTATATCTTGAACATTTGGAAATGTCCTCCAAAAGCCTATTTGTCAAAAATTTGGTTATCATCCCATGGTGATATTGGGCAGTGTGGGAAACTTTAGGGGGTGGGGCTTAGTGGGAGGCTTTGGGTTATTGAGGGCATACCCTTGAAAGATATTGTGAGACCCTGGTCCTTTCCTTACTCTTTTTGCTTTTGGCCATTAGGTAAGAAAGTTTTCTCTGCCAATGCTTTTCACCATTGCCACCCAGCACCTCTACCAGAGGCTTCAAAGCAATGAGTTCAGCCAATAATTGACCAGAACATCTAGAACCATAAACTAAAATAAACCCTCACTTTTTACAGGTCAATTATTTGACATATTTCACTGTAGCAATGGAAATCTGACAAACATACTAATACAACATATTTTCATTGTCCTTTTCAATCAGTTTGAAATTTTGCTGGTTTTTGGTATAATAAATGATTTTCAGTTGAAATCTGGACATTTGGGGTATTATATTATACTCCAGATCTTATTTATCTTCTGAATTAGCTAGCTCCCTGTGACACTGTTATGTCAGAGGAAAAAGGAAATGTTGCTATGTTACTGCCAGGTGGTGATAAGGGGCTTGGTTACCTACTTAGCTTCTTTTCTCACCTGATGAGGGGCTGCTGAGTGAAAGAGGAGATTCTAGCTTCCCTCACGGGATTCACTGGTACCTTCTGTCTGAGAAGTATAGAAAGGTTTGCTCCTATGCCTTATGTGACTTCTACTGACACCATAAGGAAGTCACCTCTTTACTCCTAGGCAGTATTCCAAGTCCTGACTCTTCCAGGCCTCCTCTGATACCACCTAGCAAAAAGGTTAGAGTGCCTTGTTATAATTTTGGGTGGTTAAAAATCCAGATTCTCTCCTAGACCTTTTCTGTAGAATTTGGCTGGAATAGAGCAATTGTCTAAAAATATGTCTTGCTAGGCTGTCTTTTTCTGGTCTTTTGATGAGAGAGAGCAGCTTTCCTTGGGACTTTTTTCTGTTTGCACTGATTGGCTGTTCTGGGCCTTGCTGCCTCTGCTGTTCTGTTTTGCTGCCTTCTTTAGTTCCAAAGCTAGGATATATGAGACAAAAAGAAAGCTCGAGGGACTCATCACTATATCACTTCTTAGGTCCCAAGATCCTTAGATATCCTACTTTCTCTCCACACTTATCAGAGCCTTCTTATGTTTGTTTTACATACAATATCAAAATTTTTTATTTGTACTTAGTGGGAGACATAGTAAAAAGTATATGCGCTTTACTTTCTCAAAAGCAGAAGCCCTGAACTTTTATTAGTTTTTTCAGTTTTTTTATTAGTATATGCTTGCATTAAATAATGATTGCATTCTTTGTGGGGAGTTGTTACATGTACATAACACATCTCAATTATTATCTCATACACTTTCTCTCACCACCCTCCTCCCTCCCTCCATTTTTTTTTTTTTTTGTACCAGGGATCAAACTCACGACCTCGCATTTGCCAGGCAGGCACTTATGCAGCTGAGCTAACTCCCTGGCCCTCTCCCTCCTTCTTTTGATCCTTTTTCCATTTGAAAAAGTTCTATCTCCCTACTTCCTATTATCTATCTTTTATTTTGCTCTTTAGCTTATTTCTTTTTTGGGTTTCTCATATAAGAAAAGCCATGCAATATTCAACTTGTGTATCTGATTTATTTCACTTAATATTATGGTCTCAAAGTGCATCCATTTTTCTACAATTGACATAAGTGTATCTTTTTGATGGCAGAGTAGTACTCTATTGTGTATAAATATCACATTTTCTTTATCTATTCATTTGTTGATGGACAGATAGACCCCTTTCACAATTTAACTATTGTAAATTGTGCTGCTATAAACATGGGTTTGCATGTATCACTGTAATATAATGTCTTTAACTCATTTAGGAAATACCTAGAAGGGGAATAGCTGGGTGATATGGGATTTCTAGTCCCAGCTTTTTTTTTTTTTTTTTTTTTTGCAGCACTGGGGATTGAACTCACAGCCTTGTGCTTGCCAGGGCAGGCGCTTAAGCCGCTAAGCCAAACTCCCCAGCCCTGGTTTTTTGAGGCAGGGTCGCACTATGTAGCTCAGGCCAGCCTTGTGCTCGCGTTGTAGCCCAAGCCGGCCTCGAACTCACAATGCTCCACCTACCTCAGCCTCCCGAGTGCTGGGATTAAAGGCGTGCGCCACCATGCCCGGCTAGTCCCAGCTTTTTGAAGGAAACTCCATACTGATTTCCATACTGGTTGTACTAGTGTACATTTTCACTGATAATGTAGTTCCTTTTACCCTGTGGCCTCACCAGCATTTGTCATTATTTGATTTTTTGATGATAGCCATTATTTCTGGAGTAGGATGAAATCTCAGTGTTGCTTTAATTTCCATTACTCTAGTGGCCAGTGATGTTGAACATTTTTTCATTTGTTTATTGGCTATTTGTACTTCTGAGAAGTATCTATTTATTTCAATTGCCCATTTTTGGTTGTATCTTTTATTTCAAGGGGTGTCTTGTTTTTGGGCCCTTTATCTATTCTAAATATTAGCTGTCTATCTGAGGAATAGCTGGCAAAAGTTTTTCCCATTTCCTAAGTTGTCTCTTCACTCTTGGTTGTTTTCTTAGCTGTGCAGAAGTTTTAAAGTTTGATATGATCCCATTTGTTGATTCTTGGTACTATTTCTAGTGCCATTGAAGTTTTGCTCAGAAAGTCCTTGCTTACACCTATGTCATCAAGAGTTGTACCTATATTATCTTCCAGCAGATAAAGTGTTTCTGTTTTAACTCTTAAATATTTGACCGTTTTTTATTTTAGTTTAGTGCATGATGAGAGATACGAGTCTAGATTCAATCTTCCACATGTGAATAGCCAGTTTTCCCAGCACTACTTATTAAAGAGGTTCTCTTTCCTCCAGCATATACTTTTTACCCCTTTGACAAAGATCAAATAGCCAAATGTGTGTGGGGTTGCTTCCCACAAGTACTGGACTCTTAAAAATATTGTGCTCAATGTAGACTCTTACAGTTTGAGTGTGCCTTCCAAATGATCAAGTGTTGGAGCCTAGTACCTCCCTGGGGCACTACTGGAAAGTGGGACCCAGTGGGAAGCAAAGACTTCCCAAACAAAGTAATGCCTTTCTTGTGTGAGTAAGTTCTCAGTCTCACAGAACTGGACTACTTGTTGCAAGAGTAAGTTGTTATAAAGCAAGTCCACCCCACATGGTGTTTCTCTTTCACACTTGACTGCTTCCCCTTCTACTTTCTTTTTTTTTTTTTTTTTTTTTTGCGGCACCAGGGATTGAACTCACAGCCTTGCGCTTGCCAGGGCAGGCGCTTAAGCCACTGAGCCAAACTCCCGGCCCTGGTTTTTTTTGAGGCAGGGTCGCACTATGTAGCTCAGGTCGGCCTTGCGCCGCGTTGTAGCCCAAGCCGGCCTCGAACCCACTCCCCTTCTACTTTCTGCCATGAGTTGAAACAGCATGAGACCTTCACCAGAAGCTGAACAGATGTCAGCACTGTGCTCTTGGGCTTCCCGGCCTCCAGAACTATGTGCTACAATAAAACTCTGTTTTTCTTTTTTTCCACAATTTTTTATTAATGCATATTGGTCATATGGATTAATGGGTTTCATTTTGTCAGATTTGTGCATTCACATAACGTACTTTAATGATTGCTCCCCATCACACTTTTTGCCCCATCCTCCCACCTAGTTTCATATTTTGAGGGGATTTCAATATGCATAATGTATTTTGATCATATTCATCCATCTTATACCCACCTTATTACCTACCCTTCTTCCCCACCCCCTCTCTCATATTCCTTTCTTCTGATCTAATAACAGTCTCCTTTCTACTTTGTTGTCATTATTTTTAGATTCTACATGTTAGGAAAAACATGCAAGTTCTGAGTCTGGCTTATTTCTCTCAACATGATGATCTCCAGACTCTGTTTTTTGTAAATTAACCAGCCTCAAGTATTCTGTTTCAGCAACAGAACATGGACTGAGACATAGACCAAAGATAAAAATATTTTTGCATTCTCAGTCTCATTCAAGATCAAGGTAATGGGAAGCCTTAGGGCATAAAAGGATTCCTCTCTAAGAAAATATTACCTTTAGCTTTACTGTCCCTTAAGAAATTGGGAATCCTCAAATATACATTTTAAAAAATGGTTGGAGCTGCTTGTGTTCATACTTATTACTGGTTTTATTTTTTTATTTTTTTCAAATTGAGCTCCATAAATTACCTTCCTTAGAATCACTTTGAAATGTTCATTAAAACTATAGACTATTGGGGCTGGGCTATAGCTTTGGGATGGAACATTTGCCTTACATGTATGAGGCCCTGATTTTGAACTGCGGCACCACACACACAAAATACACACCACTGGGGCTGGGTGTATTACTCAGTGGTTGAGCACTTTTCTAGCATGTGTGAGGCCTTGAGTTGGACCCCAACACTAAAAAATAACTACAGATTACTGTCTTGTCCAGACCCACTGAATCAGAGCACAGGATTGGAAATATGGAACCTGTGCTTTGACACTCGTACTCTGCTTCCTAGGACATTCTGATGTACTATAACGTTTTAGAACCACTGATAAAATTCTGAAAAAAAATTGAAAAACCAGACCAACCCAAGAATGAAGATTTGCAACAGGACTAGAAACTATCCTTTGGGAATTATTTATTGATCATCAATCAGAGCCTTCTAGGCAGACTTGATCAACTAGTTACTATTCCCCCTAATGATCCTCACAGCTAGTCTCTATTGCGCTGCTTTACATATATATTATAATGAATGTCCTCAGATAGTGATTTGCTAAATTTCATTTGCTTTTTATCTCCTGGACCTGCCCTGACCTATCATTCTAGCATCCCTATGAAAGATAATGAAACTACTGTAACAGGATTCATTCCCAGTGAAAACATATTAGATCCAGTGAACATAAGCCATACTTTCAAAAATAATCTATTTTAGACCATCTCCTGCAATCTTCAAGCCCCTTGATCTATCCATTTAAACTTCCACTCTTAATTCCTTTTTGAAATCCATGATCACATTTGCATGCCTTTGCTTCTAGAACCTTCCCTGGTCTCAAATTGATGAAAATAAAATTGTTTCCAATAATAGTTTTGAGATCTCATTTGCAAATTTTCTCAATACTCTGACAGATGTTATCTGTCCAGATGACCTACTTGAACCATTTTACCTACCTATCAACATTTGGTCTAGACTTTACATGCCTGTATGTCATTCTTTTTAATTCTGATACTGGGAATGAAATCTAGGGGTGTTCTACCACGGACCTACATCCCCAGCCCTATATCATTTTCAGATAAGGTCTCACTAAATTGCCCAGAAAGGACTTGTACTTGTGAAAACTCCTGCCTCAGCCTCTTGAGTAGCTGGTATTACAGGTATCCACTACCATGCCTGGAAAATTCTATCAGTTTTTGCTTCACATATTTTATAGTTTATTATTAGAAACAAACACTTTAAAATTATTTCTTGATGGGTGTGGTGATGGACAACCAGCACTCTGAGAGGTAAGAGGATGGCAATCTCAAGTCCAGCCTGGGAAATTTAGTGACATAACATGACCCTGTCTCAAGGTTCAAAAGAAATTTAAGGGTTAGTGCTGTAGGTCATTGTGAAGGCACTAGGCTTGATCCCAATTCCTGAAAAAAAAATTGTTCTTCTTAAGAATTGAATTTTCATATTTTAAAGAGAATAAAACCCAACCAAATAAAACGGAATAAATTCAATCAAAACAAAACAGTGAAAATGATACCAAACTTCAAAACAAGATAATAGGAAATCAACAATGGCTATCATAATATATCTTGTTTCTTCAAAATAGTTTTCCGTACCATCAGACATAGTAAAATTAAATAAAACAAAACAGAATAAAACCAATCAAAACAGAACATTGAATAAAACAAAACAATAAATTGGAACAAAACAAAATAGAACAATATTGGATTTCAAAAACAAGAAAGAAGGAAATCCCCCATATTTGCTATATTGCATACTATTATCCTCCTAATAGATGCTCAGACTACCAGCCTTAGGCCTGCAAAGTCAATCAAGCGACACAAGCTTTAAGTTGTTTTTGTATCTCAGTTGCTATCAACTCAGACTGTCCTCTGAACTAGCTGGTTGCTTACGGGGGGTGAAGGAGGCATGGTGTTCTACACTCTCAGCCCACGCACCGATCGGCTCAAGGGAAGGGAAATTGGCTTTCTCTCTTCCTGGACCCCATGTGGTTTGTCAAAAGATTGACTTTTATTGGTATGAAATATTCCTCTGTATCGTTAGTGATCTTCTGTATCTTAAACTCTACTTTGCTCGTGTTAATATTGTCACTAGGTCTACTATATTTCTTAAAATTAGTGTATTTTTCATAATTTTTTTCATCTTAAGTCTTTACATGTACATTGGGTTTCTCATAGGCAGACCAAATAACTTCTGTCTTTATTTAGAGTGTTTACCACATTCAATGTAATTATTAATTTGCTTATATTTAAGTCTCCCATTTTGGTATCTTTTTAACTTGTTTTTGTGTTTTCCTTTTCTCCCTGCCTTCACATGACTTGAGTACTTCCACTATTATACTTTGGTTTTTAAGCCTTATTTCTTATTTTATTTTTGATAGTTGATCTTGGGATTAAAGTATGCATCCACAATTTATCACAGTGTACTTTGAATTAATATTGTACCAATTCACGTACACAGTTAGGCCTCTGTACTCATAGGTTCTGTATCCTTAGGTTCAACAAACCACAGATTGATACTGTTTTTAAAAATCCATCTGTACTGGTATACATTTGCTTTTGTCATTATTCCATAAACAGTATATTAAAACAACTACGTACATACCATATGCCTTGTATTAGGCATTATAAGTAACCTTATAATGACTTATAAGTCACGACTTAAAGTATACAGGAGGATATGTGTATGTTATATGTGAATACTAAGCCATTTAACCCAAGGAATTTGAACGTCTCAGATTTTGCTGTCCTCAAAGGGGAATGTTCCTGGATTCAATCTCTTGCAGATACCTAGGGGTGACTGTAATGTAAAAAAATCATATAACACTATATTGCCTTTTACTTCTCTCCTTCTAGTTATATTATTATTTTATCATTTTCCTTCTATAATAAATTGTAGACCCTGTGGTACATTATTACTCATTTTGCTTTAAACAGTCCATTGTTTGTTCAGTACATTAGTAAATGAAAAATACAAATCTTCTTTATTTACCCAGATACTTAATATTTTCATTCCTGCATGTGGCTCTGAATTTTCAGCTAATATAATTTCCCATATCCTGCAGAATTTTCTTTTTTTTTTCATAAAGTAGATCTGCCAGGGATGAATTACAACTGATTCTCATTATCTGTGATAGTTAGGTCTTATAAAGTCACCACACACGCACTGAGTTAAAGAATCCTGAACCAGTGCTCCTAGAGGGAATACAGAATTAAATTCCTATAAGACAGTGTTCACATTTTCATCAACTGATCAATGTGTAACTTTTTGTGCATGCTTCTATTTAAAGATGTGTTACTTCCTATATATTGTTAGTTCATTAACAGTGAACTCACAGTCAGTAGTACCATAACTCATATCTAAACAAAGCCTAGCTAACATGTTTTCTTTCTCTGTAAGGCATATTACAGCCTTCTTGCATTTAGGAATGCTAGAAGCACTGCAGCTCTATACTTGGAGGTCATTTTAAGTAGAAAATGACAAACAAAAATGTGGAAAAGTTGGCATTAAACAGACCTGGGAATGATACCTGTTTACAGTATGAAAGTTGCAATAAGAAAACCCCACTTCTTCAAGTTGTTTGGCCTCAACTGGTAATGTGCATTTCAGAAAATGCCAATCCCTGACTGATGGAAAAAGCACTATGGGTATTGATTTGGGATTACAGATAAATTGTAGTGAGTAAGTGAATTTGCAAGTATGGAATCTGTCAATAATAGGAATCGACTATATTTTATCTTTCTGGAATTGTCTTCCTTTAAAGAGTGTTGAACTTTTGGGGAGTGTTGAATTTTTTCTGGTAGGCTGTCACTTGTCAAAATGCCTGAAAGTGGGCTAGGGATTCAACTCAGTGGCATAAGCGCCTGCCTGGCAAGTGCGAGGTCCTGAGTTCAATCCCCAGTAATAAACAAACAAACAAACAAAGTACCTGAAAGTAATTGCACATGCTAAGTAAGTCCTTTATCACTGCACTACCTTTACCACTGAGCTATGTGCCTCACACTTAAGTGTTTTTAATCTACAGATTCCTTCATCATTTCATTTTTCCATTTGAATTTAATGAATGAAGAAACTAGTTTAAGTTTTGCCTGTACAGTTTCCCACTGTTCTGTGGATTTTGTTATTGTACTCCAGTAGCCTCTTTCAGGTAAAGTGGTAATTATATCTAAGGGTTTGTTTATATTCAGGTTCAATTTTTCACAATATAATTTCATACAAGGCACTGTGTATTTTTCATCAAGGGCACCTAATATCTGTTAGTCTCTCTTCTTGTGATGTTACCAGCGAGTAATGATCACAGCCTACATTGGTTATTTCATTAGAGATTTGTTAGGTGGAAATATTCTATCATTCCTTCTTCATTCATTAACTGGAATAATTCTATAAAAAGAAACTTCCCATTAATGAACTTTTAGTTATCCTCAGGTATGATTTCTATCAAAAAATGCAGTGACAATTTTCCTGGTGCAGATCTCCATATGCACCTCAGGAATGGACTCTCAATGTTTAAAATCTTGCCTCCAGCTTTTCTTTCCAAAGCAGATCTTCTATGATAGTATATTTGGGTCCAAGCTTAGTCACAGGGAAATCAAGGGGAAAAGTTTAAAAATATGTAAAATATCCACCCAGGAGGGTCAATGTGCATTTATATGGCATTTCAGAAGGAAAAAAAAGAGGGGGAAGAAGTAAAAGACATAAGTAATTTTCTCAAAAGAAGAAAGATTTCAATTTGTAAGAGTGGGAAATAGGATGCAAGAAAAAAGACTTAAACATATATTTGTGAAATTGCTAAATGTCAAGAATAAAAGACCTTTAAAGCTTCTAGAGACAGAAGAATATGTTTATCTACAGAGAAGTCAAAAATTCCCATTAGCAGCACTCAAATACAAACAAAATAAAAACACTAGAATAATACTTGCAAAGTTTGAGGGGAAATGACTTTGAACCTAGAATTCTATATTAGTAAAATTTAAGAACAAAAATAAAGAGATATTTACAGACATGAAAGAACTCAGGAATTTTACCTCTCAGCTATCACCTTAGAAAAAAAATTACTTGTGGAAGTACTCTAACAATTATAAAAAGAGATCCAAGAAAGTGGACTACATGGGATGTGGGAATCATAGACACCAACCCAGGAATGCTGTTGGAAAAAAAATCCTAAAATGACAGTTGTGCAGGGAGGGGCTTAGAAAGAGTCAGTATGTGTCAAGACATTTAACAAGTAGTCTATGCAAATGGCTCACAGACACTGGCAATATGGTGACAAAGGCACATGTATTTTCTGCAAAAAAAAGAAGATAGAAATGCTAAGCAAGGCAGACTTCCTCAAAAAGTCATGGTTCATATATACAATGATTTAAGATGTGACATGAGAATCTGGGGACATAGCTAACATGCATGAGGTCCTGGGCTCAAACCAAAAATAAACAAATAAATAAATACAGTAAAATAAAATATAGCATGAATAAGCAATTGGTGGAATGTAAGAAAAGAAAAACCAGTTGAACTGGAGAGTTGTACCTGGTCCCTTTCAAGTGAACCAGGTATAGGGAGATATAAGATTACATCTTTTAGGCCGGGCGTGATGGCGCACGCCTTTAATCCCAGCACTCGGGAGGCTGAGGTAGGTGGAGCGTTGTGAGTTCGAGGCCGGCTTGGGCTACAACACGAGCGCAAGGTCGGCCTGAGCTACGTAGTGCGACCCTGCCTCAAAAAACCAGGGCTGGAAGTTTGGCTCAGTGCCTTAAGTGCCTGCCCAAGATTACATCTTCTCCTGTGATCAAATGACATATTCTCTGTAGTGAATATGTGGTTTTTTTTTTTTTTTGTGGCACTAGGGATCAAACTTACAACCTTGTACCTGCCAGGCAGGTGCTTAAACCACTGAGCCAAACTCGCAGCCCTACTTTTTGAGGCAGGGTCGCACTATGTAGCTCAGGCCGGCCTGGTACTCACGTTGTAGTCCAAATTGGCCTTGAACTCACAATGCTCCTTCTACCTCAGCCTCCTGAGTGCTGGGATTAAAGGCATGCACCACCACGCCCGGCACCAAAATTGTGATGTTTCCGGGGATTTAGCTCAGCAGCATAAGTGCCTGCTTGGAAAGCGCAAGCTGGTGAGTTTGATCCCCAGTACCAAAAAAAACTGTGATGTTTAATGACTTTTACAATCAACCTATAGACAAAGCACAAAAGATAAATATACAGAATTAAACGCAAATATAATATAAAAAGTATTTAAACTTTAACGATGTAAAATTGATCAAATAACTGGCAGACATTAGAAGTCACTTCCTTGTTTGACAGAGTAGAGCCTCAGTAGATAAGTATAAATGTAAATTTAAGTATACAGCATTATGCAGAGAATTAGAGATAAACAAAGCACTAACAAAGAAGCAAGACAGGAGACCTAATCTCGTTTTCTGACATAGTGCAGAGTCAATACTGTTTGAAGAAAATGAATCAAGATTTTAAAGTGAAAGCATCTTATAAAGAATCACAGAAATAACCAATAGAAGAACAACAACTAAAAAACTCAGAAAAGGTCAAAAGAGGCTCAAGAACATCAAATAATATTCTGATTAGTAGGACTGGAGTTCAGAACAGTAAAATTCCTTGTACTTTTAATTTTGTTGCCTTCAGCGGCAGTCAAAATAATCTTGATCTTCAACTTGACTGAGTTGAAAAAATGCCTAGGAAATTAGTTAAACACACTTCTGGGTGTGACTGCAAGGGTGTTTCCAGAGATGACTGACCTGTGGGACATGAAACTAAGGAGGTACACCTGCCAGAGTGTGGGCAGTACCACCACAAAGGCTAGCAAAACAGCAGTACTCCCATTCTCTCTCTATATCTATCTCTCTGTCTCTCTCTCTCTCTCTCTCTCTCTCTCTCTCTCTCTCTCTCTCTCTCTACCTCTCTCTACCTCTCTCATTTCTCTCTCTCTCTTTCTCCTCCTCCTATCTCCTCTCTGCCCCTACTTTTGCCATGATGCTTTTGCCTTTCCATAGACCTAAAAGCAATGGATCCAACTGACCATAGACTGAAACCTCCAAAACTGAGAGCTAAGATAAAACTTTCCTTGAGTTGTTATTCTCAGGTATTTTGCTACAGCAACAGAAAGCTGACTAACACACCTCTTATATGACTGTTCCATTCAGTCATTCATTCCTTTAACAAAAACATAGAGTGTCTACTATTGCACCAGACATAATTAGGGATAGAAAAGGCAGAGAATGTTCCTGCCCTTAAGAACCTCACATTTTATTGGAGAAAGGTAGATTTTAAAAAAGAATAAGTAAATCTCTTCCAAAAACGTGCAGTGAAAATTATAAGACAAGATAAAATGAATGATAGGAACTTGAGTGATTTGGAAGGTCTCAAAAGAAGTAAAATTTCAGCAGAAACACTTTTTTATACAACAAAAGATAACAGAATCTTGATTCCTTTCTTCCCAGGAGGCTCCATGGCCTTTATGCAACTCTATATATCTCTTTATCTGCACCAGCTCAACAAAACAAGGAATTTGGGAGAGGCAGCTTTGTCAAATCACAAAACTTCTTGCTACAGCCTTAGCTCAGGGCAGTGAGGGCTCCCAGCCTGACATTTACCAAGGGGCTTTGCAAGATATTTTTCCGAGAATAAGGAAGACCTTCTTCTAAGAGATTTGTTGGGAAATTTTCAAATGGCACATTCTTTCCCTATTATTTCCCTAATCTGTGTCCACCAACAACACTAAGAGATCCAGGTTCAACTCAAGTGGGCCTCCAGAGAAGGATACCAAAAGGAAGCATTCTGTATAAGCATAGCTGCCCATTTGTCCCTGAAAACAAAGCCCACATGAATGTATGTCCTAAGTGTGCTATGATGCTACTGTAGCTGGTTACTAGTGCTTTTTTGAAACACACAACACAAGCACCTTAATTTCTGGAGACATGTGATCTCAACATCCTGCACTACACAGAGGCGTGCTTTTGAATACAGGGGGAAAAAACTAAAGAAGCTCAGTAGAGCTGTTACACTGATCCCCAATCACCAAGTGTGCCTAGGAGACATTCCTTACATTTCTTACATTCCCCACCAACTGTCCCAGCGTGGCCTTAGCATACTAATTATTGAAGTCAATGCTTTCCTGTGAATGGCCAACTTTCTGCTCCGTTATCCTTACCTCATTCCACAGACACAGAATTGCAACATCTCCACAAGGAACCTGACCCTGTCACATCTGACTGGGGATCCCGATTTGTGTCACAGTTCTAAAGAGTACACTTCCAATCCACTGTGTCCAAATTCACATGTACCTGGTCCATGACAAGCTAGCTGAACAAAATCCACGTAGAACATGTAAACTGGATTTTGGAGGAGGAGATTTTGGTTGTCATCTGTCTTCCACTAATAACATGACTGGAACACATATTCCCAAGTGCCTACTACACTCTGTATTCATCTTCTACAGATACCTTTTCACAGTAATTGCAGCTTTATCCTTCATACCAACCAGCTGAATCATATACCTCTTCTCTTGACAACAAATGCCAAGTACCCACCATGTGCCATTCACGGTACCAAATGTGAGGGCCATGGCTGCCCACAGGCCACAAGGTGCCTTTGCATAATTTTGAAAAAGGCATTCCTGATCTAGACTAACACCTCTGCACCAGGGTACATGACTTGGGAATTATGGTGAAGACTGGGTTTTAGTCTGGTTATGGTTTGAATCTGAAGTGTCCTCTAAAGGACCATGTGTTGGTGGGCCAGGCCAACCCCTACCTGTAAGCCAGCAGTGGCCATGCATCCCGGGAAGAGAACCAAGAAGAAGTCAACCCCTTCCTATGAACCAGCTGGCACATGAGCTGGTAGACAAGAAGTTTTGAACTCCCCCTCCCCCCGCCCCTCAAGCAACCAGCTGATTCAGAGAAACACAGGCTAAGCCAATAGCCACTGAAGTAAAAAAAAAAAAAAACTTAATGCCTGTATTGTTTGATTGACTTTGCAGGTCTAAAGCCAAGTAGTCTGAGCATCTATTTAGAGGATAACAATATGCAATATAGCTACTATGGGGGATCTCTTTCTGAAGGTGGTAACCACTGTTAATTTCCTATTATTTTGTATTGAAGTCCTGTATCACTTTCATTGGTTTGTTTTGATTGGTTTTATTCTATTCTGTTTTGTTTGATTTTATTATGTCTGATGGTATGGGCAGCTATTTTGAAGATAACAAGAGGCATTATGGTAGCCATTGTTGATTCATTATTACCTTCTTTTGAAGTCCTGTATCACTTTCACTGCTTTGTTTTGAATGGCTTTATTCTATTTTATTTTGTTTGGTTTTATTCTCTTTAAAATAAAATTTTTAAAAAAGGATCAAGTGTTGAGCACATGGTCCCCAGTCTTTAATGCTATGAGCAGGTGGTAGGACATTTAGAAGGTGGGGCCTACTGAGCAGAAATTAGGTCACTACATGCATGCCCTTGAGAAGACAGAGGGACCCTACCCCTTCCTGTTTCTTTTTTCCTGTAGCTTTTGTGACCTACTTTGTCATGTGTCCCTATGTGTCCCTTTGTCATGATGTGCTGCCACGGGCCCAAAGCAATAGCACCAAGAGATCATGAGCAGAAACTTCTGAAATCCTGAACAAAAATAAAAAAAAAAATCAGCACTCCCGAGGCTCTGAACTCCTTGCAGCCTGATGCAAGGTCCCAGTGGTGCCACAGTCCAGGGACATGCTCTGCCTAGATGCCTGGGTCCTGGAGGTTCTGAACTCCACCCAGCCAGGCATGAGGCCCTGGCACCACACTCTGGGAGTGCATACTCGCTAGCTGCACAGAGGATCGGAGCTCTGCCCAGCCCAGCATCCCAGTGCAATCCATCAGGGGAACACCCAGCCAGTCTCACAGGACACAGAAGTACCAAGCCAAGCCCAGCCCAGAGCCTCAGAGCTGCTCATCAGGGAGCAGTCAGCATAATAGAAGGGTCTTGGAGAATTTGAGTTCCACCCGTCAGAGCACAAGGCCCCAGCTCCATAGTTCAGTGGTGCAGCCATGCAGCAGGTCTTAGAGGTTCTGAACTCTGCCCAGCCAGGAGCAAGGCCCTAGCACCATATGCCAGGGGCATGCTCTGGGTAGCCCCACATTCCAGAGGCTCTGAATTCTTCACAGCCAGATGCAAGGATCCAGTGTTGCCACACTCTGGGGGCTCATTCCACCTAACTACCTGGGTCCTGGAGACTCTGAACTCCACCCAGCCAGGCACAAGACCTCAGTGCCACACCCCAGGGGTGCATCTCTGCTACACACCTCAGTTTCAGAGGTTCTAAACACCACGCAGCCAGGTTTCAGGCCCTGGTGACATGCTCCAGGGGTGTGTGCTTGCTAGATGCAGGGAGGATACAAGCTCTGCCCAGCCCAGGGTCCCAGAGCAACCCAACAAAGTACATCAGGGGAACACATGGCCAGCCTCACAGGCTACAGAGCACAAGGCTCTAGCACCATAGTTTGGGGGTGTACCCCAGCTAGCCATGGGAAAATTGGAGGATTGAAGCTCTACTCAGCACAGCATTCTAGTGCAATGCATCAGTAGGCTGCCTGACCAGCCACACAGGTCCCAGAGGAAAATGACAAAATGAAAGAGCAAGATACAGTCTCAGTTCTCCAGCCAACCGAGAACAAACCCAAGAGACACTGAAATAGAAGACACTGGAAATCACACAACTGAACTTTCTGAAATGATAGCAACTAAAGTAAAGAAAAAACTCCATGAAGCTATAGAGGAAATCAGATCAGAAATAATCTCAGCTAAAAAATGAATAACAAACATTATGAAAGAAATGCTATGTGGATCTAAAGAAGATCAAGATAAAAAAAACAGAAGAACATAAGAAAATGATGGAAACCTTGAATGAACAATATAAGACAGAATTAGAATGCATGAAACAGATTCAAAGGGATATTCAGGAAATTAAAAATTCCATTGAAAGCTGACAAAACTGCTTGAATGAAGCAGAAGATAGACTCTTGAAGACAGCATGAAAGCTTATGATCACAAGAGAAAAGATCTCTTAAAAATAACAAGGAACCATGAAACAATTCAACAGCTGCAAGATGATGCCAAGAGAAACAGTATATAACGATATGTGTCAACAAAAAAGCAGGGGTCAGTATGAATGACCTGCAAAGACTATTTGCAGAAATAATAGCAGAAAATTTTCCAAACAGGGGAAGAGAATCTGACATATACATAAATGAGGCATACAGAACCCCAATTGCCCAAAAGCAAAATAAATCTTCACCCACATATATAATAATTAGTATATCAGAAATTCAGGGCCAGGAGTTTGGCTCAGTGGCTTAAGCGCCTGTCTGGCAGGCACGAGGTTGTGAGTTTGATCCCCGGTGCCACAAAAAAAAAAAAAAAAAAAAAAAAAAAAA
>RJWM01034702.1:0-19510 GCA_004363535.1 Dasyprocta punctata | reverse complement strand
TTTACTGGTTCACAGAGCTTTTCCTGGTTACACACGGGGACGGCACCCGTCCTCCGCGGGGAGTGACCTCTGTACGTCCGTCAGGAACGGCTCCCTGCGTGTCACTTCCGTAAGCTACTTGGTGTCCACCTCTTTTATATCTTTCTGTCTACCAATGGGCTATGACTACGTAATGTTTGCTGATTGGCTAAGGATGAGCTTTGCTGTTTTTCTCGTTTGCGGAGGCAGGATGTGGGCGCCATCTTGGCTCACTCGATGGGCGGGGGGAACTCCAGGAGCAGGCTTCTGCATGCCCTGTCAGGCCTACTAGATCAGGTTAGGGCCATGCTCTCCACAGTGCCTCTACATCAGGTTTCCATTAGTCTCTGTGGAATATCATTCCTGAGTGCACAACAGGCAGTGGGGAAGGAGGGGCCAGGAACCAGATTGTTCCACAGGAGATGTGGCCACTTTTTTGCTACCACTGTTCAGCTGTGAGTTGGAGTCCAGGTGGCTGGGCCTCTCTGAGCCTCCTTCTCTCATCTATAACTAGGACAGCAGTCTCAGTGGCACCAGTCTTGTGGGAATCAAAGGAGGAGCCATGATATAAACTCTTTAGAATCATCTGGTCAGGGATGCCGGGAGGTGGGTGGTGCTGATCTCTGCCAATCAACAATGAGACCGGGAGGAGCCCGGCCTGCTCTTTGGCCTCCTCTTGTCTTGGATTTAGACAGGAGATGGGTGCAGCTCTCAAAGAGCTGACGGTTCACTGGAGAGAAGTCAGTAGGGGGTAAACATTCAGGCTCCAGAACAATTGATGGTTGCCACCTGGGGTCACAGGGCGTTAACTCAGAACTCACACAGCCTGTTGTGTGGTAGAAAGCATTAGACTGGGAGCCAGGAGCTCTTCTGCCCAGCTGTCTCTGCCTGCCATTCCTCCTAGGCTTCAGTCCTCCCCCTATAAAATGTCGAGTTTTGACTAGATGACCATAAGGAACCTCCCCAACTCTCACACTCTTGGAGTTGACTGTTCGGCACTCACAGACCCACAGAGAGACAAGGTAAATATGGCTGAACTTCAGGAGTGTGAAGTGTTAAAAGTCATAGGATCCTTGGGTGGGTATATCCAGTTGGGCACAGCTGGGCATAGCACGGAGACAGTATTTGCCCAGGTGAGAAGAAAGAGGTCTGGGAGGTGATGGTGGACCCTTTTTCCTGCTAGACACAGGGCAGGGTGGACTGTGGCCTACCATGCAGGTTGCCCGCCAGGGTTTGTGTGAGAGCAAGATTTATGTGAAGTTCACATAATTCCAAAGCAGCTTGGAACACCCTACTAGGAGGACCTCTCTCTGGGAAGACCTGAGTCTGCCACTAATGAGCTATGTGATCTCGATTTAAAGTCTACTTTACCTGATACTAATATGCAATCCTTGTTCTCTTTTGAGAACTTGCATGTAATATCTTTTGTATCCTTCCAGTTTATCTATGTCTTGGTTACTTTTCTGTCATTGCTGAGACAAAATACCTGACACCCCAAGTTAAAGGAAAAAAGGTTTATTTAGCTCGCAGTTTGTAAAGGTTTCAGCACATAATCAGTTGGCTCCAAGGCAGGGTGACATGGCAGAAGGACAACAGTTCATGGGGACTAAAGACAAAAAAAGCAGCAAGAGCAAAAGGGGAGGAGCAAGACCTTTTTCTTCCCTTACATTATATGCAGGCTTCCAGTCATTGGGTGAATGTAACACTCATACTGCTGATTCTAGTGCTGGACAATGAACCAATCATAAAATCTAGACTTAGCTGCCTCTAAAAAGCCCAACCCCCTCCCCATGATTGCATAAGGCTTTGAGGGGACATCCAAACAGAAACCATAGCAATCTATTTCTCTCTTTGAATCTAATGTGCACCTCTTGAAGACAGCATACTGTTCATTTATTTTTTAATGCTTTCTGCCAATATCTGTCTTTTGAGTTTTCAGAGTTTAATCAATTTGCATTTAAAATAATTAGTGATGAGGAGGAACTTTTGTCACTTTGTAATTTTTTATTTTGTTTATAGTTTATTTTATCCTTTGTTTCCTGAATTAGTCTTCTTTTTAAAGTATATTTTATTAGTGCATATTAATTTTACAAAATATTGTGTTTCAGCATAACTTTTTTATTTTAAAAAGAATAAAACAAACCAAAACAAATCAGAATAAAGCAGATCAGAACAGAATAATGCAAGCAACACAGGACTTCAAAACAAGACACTAGGAAATTGACACTGGCTACCATAATGACTCTTGTTTTCTTCAAAATAGTTGTCCATACCTTCAGGCACAATAAATTCAAACAGAACAGAATAGTATAAAACTAATCAAAACAAAAGAGTAAAAAAGCATTAGGGCCTTCGAAACCAGACAACAGGAAGCCAACAATAGCTACCATAATGTCTCTTGTTTTCCTCAAAATAGCTGTCCATACCTTCACACATATTGAAATCAAATAACAGAAAATGGACTAAAACCAATCAAAACAAAGAATAAAAGCATTCTTGGACTTCAAAACGAGATGCTTTGAAATCAGCAATGTCTGTCATAGTGTCTTATTTTCCTCAAAGTAGCTGTTCATACCATCACACATAATAAAATCAATTCTTGTAAATTCTTTAGGAGAAGTTCTAGGTATTTATAAGCCTGTACTTGTATATCTACCCTTTCTGTATTAGAGGGAAAAACAAAACAAAACAAAATACAAAAAAACAAGAAGCAAAAGAGACCAATAACAATAACAAAGAACCTAAACCAATAACAGTATAGGCTTTCACAAGGTGGTAGAAACATAACAAAGGTTATTTTGCTTAGTTATCTTCAGAAGAGTTGCTCAGATTACCAGATATAGACTTGCAAAATTGATCTTATCCTCTAAATGTTAACTGTTTTGTTTCAAGAACTAATAGATTCAGTAGTACAATCATCCCAACTACCCTAAGTGTATATATACAAATTTATATCTTTTTTCTTTTCCCTTCCTTATTTTCTCCTTTTCCCTATCTGAGTTATTTTTCCCCTTTGAGCAGTTTCTTACACTTTCACAATATTATTTACTCTTTCAGTTTCTTATACTAGGAAAACAATATGCTATTTACACATGTGAGTTTGATTTATTTCACTTATGCGTATGGACTCGAGTCACATTCATTTACCTATAAAAGTCTCAATGTGATCCTTCTTTATAGCTGAGTAGTACTCCATTGTATAAAAATACCACATCTTTTTTATCCATTCCTCGGTTGATGGGCATTTGAGTTGTTTCCATGATTTAGCTATTACAAATTGTGCTTTATAAACACGTGTGCACATATATCACTGTGGTATGATCTTTTCAGTTCTTCTGGGAATATGCCCAGAAGCAGAACAGCTGGGTCAAATGGGATTTCCAATTCCAGCTTTTTGAGAACCCTCCAGACTGATTTCTACAGTGGTTGCACCAGTCTACACTCCCACCAACAATGCAGAAGAGTTCCTTTTTCCCCACAGCCTCTCCAGCACTTCTTATTGGTGGTTTTATTGATCGTGGTCATTCTTTCTGGAATGAGATGAAATCTCAGTGTTGTTTTAATTTGCATTTCTCTAATGACTAATGATGCTGAACATTTTTTCATGTATTCATTATCTGCCATTTGTATTTCTTCAGCAGAGAAGTGCATATTCATCTCAGATGCCCATTTTTGAATTGGGTCTTTGAATTTTGGGGGCCTGATTTTTAAAAAATTCTTTATATGTTCTAGATAGAAGTCCTTTGTCTGAGGGACAGTTGACTAAGATTTTTTCCCAATTCATGTGTTTCAAGGTGACATTTTTATATGTGCACATAACATGTTTCGATCATAACAATCTCTGCATTATCCTCCCTTCCTCCTCACTGCCCTCCTTCTACCCTCTTTATTTCCTCCCTCTTGTCTAATAATAGTATCTCTTCTACTTTCCTTAGAAAAGAGAACACTGGTTGGTTCCATGTATCTTGGTTATTGTGAGATATGCCTCAATAAATGTGGGTATTCAGATATGCTGATTTTAATTCTTTTGGTTATACACAAAGGAGTAGCATAGTAGGATCATATAGATCCTAGTAGTTCTATTTTTACTTTTTCGAGGACTCTTCATACTTATTTCCAAGGTGACTGTACCAATTTACATTTCCACCAGCAGTGTAGGCAGGGTTTTTTGCCCTCATTCTTGTCAGCATTTATTGTGTTTTAGTATGCCTGATGATAGTTATTCTGACTGGAGTGAGATACAATCTCAGTGTCGTTTTGTTTGCATTTCCCTAGTGGCTGAAGATGTTAAACATTTCTTTCATGTACTTACCAGTCATCTGTACTTCTTTTAAACAGTGTCATTCAATCCATTTGCCCACTAATTGATTGGACTGTGTTTTTTGGTGTTAAATTTATTGAGTTCTTTATGTATTCTAGATGCTAGTCCTCTCTGGGAAGAGTAGCTGGCAAATATTTTCTCCCATTCTGTAGGCTGTCTCTTCATTCTGTTGTTTCCTTTGCTTGCAAAAACTTTTAATTTGACGCAGTCTCATTTGTTGATTCTTGATGCTAGTTCCTGTGCTACTAGAGACTTATTCAGGAAGTTTTTACCTATGCCTGTTGTTTCAAGAATTTCCCTTATTTTGTCTTCTAGCACTTTTAGATTTTTAGGTCTCATACCTAAGTCTTTGATCCATTTTGAATTGATATTTATATGGAATGCGAGATAGAAATCCAGATTCAATCTTCTAAAAGTGGATATCCAGTTTTCCCAGCACCATTTGTTAAAGAAGTTGTCTTTTCTCCAAAAGTCTTTTCTGAGTCTTCACTTTGCCCTGTGAAGATATATTGCTTTTCTAAATTTTCCTGTATGTGCAATTGCTTTCAAATATTCCCATCCTTAAGTGTCCAGTTCCAGAAGCGGAAAAGGGAGAAGTAAAAGGGAAAATAATGTACCAGTGCTTTGAGTTCCCTGAAAATGACTCCAGCGTACAAGGATTCTGATGACAAAACTCCTGATAGTTTTACTGAGTATCCCTTGTATCTGACAAGCCGCTTACTGTTGCCGTCAAGATTCTCTTTGTCTTTTTACAGTTTATGTGCCTTAGTGTGATCTCTTTAAATGTGTCCTACTTTGTATGTTTATATATAAATCTTCCAACAAATTTGGAAAGTTTTGGTCATTAATTCTTCAGATAATCTCTGTTCCTTTCTCCTTCTGTCCTCTTTCCAGGTCTTCCACAATGACTTGATCTGCTTGATATTGAGCCATGCATCCTTAGGCTCTGTCTACATTTTTTTAATCTTTATTCTTTCTGCCACTCAGAATTATTTCCATCATCCTATACTGAATTTTGCTGATTCATTCTTCTACCTTATCAAATCTTTTGTTATAGTCCACTAGACTGTTATAACAAGATACAGTAGATATATAGCTAATAAACAACAAATATTTATTTCTCACAGTTCCAAGGGCTGGAAAATCCAAGATCAAGGCAACAGCAAATTTAATGTGTGGTGCGAGCCCTCTGCCTGGTTCATAAATGGCCCTTGCATGATAGAAGGGATGAGAGATCTCATTGAGGCCTCCTTTATAACAGTACTAATCCCATTCATGAAGTGATAACCACCCCCGCAAAGGCCCTACCTCCAAGGACCTTCACACTGCAGATTTGATAACAAGATAAGAATTTATTTTTATTGAAGAGAAAATGGACACAGAAAAGAGAAACAAAAAGCAAAAGAGACAAACAAACAACAACAACAAATCCAATATGATAACATTATAGGTTTACAAAATGAGATGATTGAAATTTGACAGTAGTTGCAATATTGCATATCATTACCTTCA
This sequence comes from Dasyprocta punctata, assembly GCA_004363535.1. NCBI lineage: Eukaryota > Metazoa > Chordata > Mammalia > Rodentia > Dasyproctidae > Dasyprocta > Dasyprocta punctata. The sequence continues at coordinate 13,659 of RJWM01034702.1, read as the reverse complement.
AAGGGGTTGTTCAGATTAACAGATATAGACATGTAAAATTGGTCTAATCATATGAGTATTAACTGTTCTTTTTCAATAGCTAATGCATTTAGTAATATAGTCATTTTAACTGCCCTGTGTATACCTATTTATAAATTTATGTCTTTTTCCTTTTCCCTTCCTTCCTTCCTCCTTTCCCCTTAGAATACCTTTTGTTGTCATTAGAATAACTGCCTACATCATCAGGCCTAATATAATCAAACAAAATAGTTCAGAATAAAACCAATAAAAAAACAATGGTCACAGAAAAGAGAAACAAAAAGCTAAAGGGACCAACAAACAACAACAAATCCAATAGTGTAACATAGGTTTACAAACTGAGATGACTGGAATTTGACAGTGGTTGTAGCATTGTATATCATTACCTTCAAAGGGGTTGCTCAGATTGACAGATATAGACATGCAAAATTGATCTAATTATATGAGTACCAACTATTCTCTCTCACCAGTTAATGCATTTAATAATATAGTCATTTTAACCATCTTATGTATACCCTTATATAAATCTATGTCTTTTCCTTTTCCCTTCCTTCCTTCCTTCCTTCCTCCTTTCCTCTTGCAATACCTCTTGTTGTCTTCAAAATAACTGCCCATACCATTGGGCCTAATATAATCAAACAAAATAGTACTGAATAAAATCAATAACAAATAAAACAATGGAAGCAATGCATAGTAATACAACGTTGATTTCTATAATGCCTCATATTTTATTCTAAGCAGTTGCCTATATCATCTGTTATAATACAATCAAACAAACCAAAATGGGTTAAAATCACTCAAAACAGAACAATGAAATCAACACTGGGTTTCAAAACAAGGTGATCAAATATCAATAAAGGCTACCCTAATATATTTTGCTATCTTTAAAATAGCTGTCTGTGTCATCATATATAATAAAATTAGGCAGGTCGAGCTAGAGTAAGATCAAACTAAACAGCTCATTGAAAACAATACTGGACTCAAATCCTGATGATGGATTATTCAATCATCTGTCCCGCTCGGTGATATGCCTCTGCCGCTGTTTCTGGAGCTGTGGACTATTTTTTATCTCTCTCTAAAATGTCCTTCAGTACTGTTTAGGGTTGGCTTGGTTGTCATAAATTCCTTTAGTTGTTCTTTGTTGTGGAAGTATCTTATTTCTCCATTGATTTTGAAAGATAGTTTTGCAGAGTACATCAGTGTGGATTGGAAGTTGTTTTCCTTCAGGGTTTGAAATACTTCACTCCAAGCTCTTCTTGACCTGATGGTTTGTGTTGAGAAGTCTGTCGTGATTCTGATGGGTTTTCCTTTGTAGGTGATCTGCTTTTTTTCTCTAATAGCTTTTAATATTTTGTTTTTGTATTGAATTTCTGGGATCTTGATTATTATATGTCTGGGTGTAGGTATATTTTGGTTATGTTTAGCTGGAGTTCTATATGCTTCACTTATCTGAAAGTCGCTTCCTGTTCCCATGCTTGGAAAGTTTTCTGAAATTATTTCTGTAAATAGGCTTTTAATTTGATTTGTATTGACCCCTGATTTTTCACTCACACCTTTTATTCTCAAGTTATGTTTCTTTGGGTTGTCTTGCAGCTGTTGTATTGTTACTTCCAGGTTTCTTGTTATTTTTAAGAGATTTTTCCTTTCTTGATCACAAGCTTCAAACCTGTCTTCAAGGTTTGAAAGTCTATCTTTAGTTTCCTTCAGGTGGTTCTGCCAACTTTCATTGGAGTTTTTGATTTCCTGGTAGTCTCTTTGCATCTGTTTCATGCATTCCAAATCTTTTTTGTATAGTTCATTCCAGGTTTCCCTCTTTTTCCTATGCTCCATTTTTTCATCTATGTCTCCTTTAGAGATGCCTAGCAATTCTTTTATTATGTTTTTCATTTCTTCTTTTAGTTGAGTTAGTATTTCTGCTCTAATTTCTTTTATAGCTTCATGAAATTGTTTCTTTACTTCAGTTGTCCTCACCTCAGAGACTTTAGCTGTGAGATTCCCGACCTCTTCTGCATTTGCTTCTCCTAGATTTGCTCTGCTTGAGTTGGAGGCCAGAGACTGCCCTTTGCTTTTTCATCTTGGCATATTCCTGGGTTGTTCTGGACAAGTGTGTACCGGGGATCTTGTAATTTCTCTGGAGTGAGCCAGTGCTGATCGTGGATATCCGATGGTTACCACTGGGTGCGCTGTTACAGCACTGTCCGCGCTGCTTTTCCCCAGCCCGTGTCAGCTCCCCCGATATCTGGCACAGTGCACAGGGGCAGGGCTGCTGACTGGGAACCTGGGCCAGTTGTCTGTGAAATTTTCACTATCACCCCTAGGGCACATGTGGAGCCCTGGTCTTCAGACCGAGCCGGTCACCCACCGGGACCCTCTGGGGCTCAGTTGGAGCAATTTCTGCAGGACCGTTCCCAATTAGGAGTAGTTCCAGTCCCAAGATGGTTGCCAGTCCCTCACTCTCCCTCATGGGGAGATGGGATTTGTTCCACTCACCAGTCAGTTTTAGTCCTCCATGTCTGTTCCTTCTGTCTACTGCCACTCTCCTGAGGCCTCCAGGGTCACCACTGCCACTGCCGCTGCTGCCGTGGCTGCAGTACTTTAATCACACATCCCCAGGCTCCAGCAACTCCCTTTACAAAGTGGGTCCGTCTCCAGCCAGAGGTGCCACCAGACACCGCCTTTGTTTGGTTGCTTCTTTTTACTCTTTCTGTGGGCTTCAGTTCTCGTTTTAGATTCTACCTAGGTCAAGAGGACCCACCTCCTTCTTTTTGTCTTTCCCATGTTGCTATATTCCAGCATTTGGATGATATCTTTCAGGGAGGCCACTTATCCTGCTGTTTACTGTTCCGCCATCTCATCCTGCCTCAAGATAAGAATTTTTGAAGCGCACAAAATTCAAATCATATCATCTGCTTTTGAATTCCTCTAATAATGTTTTCATTTTAGTTATTACACTTTAAAATTCCAGAATTTTTTGGACTCTATGGTTTTGTATCTCTTTATAATATCTCCATACTTTGTTTTCCTGACTTACTCCATGTTTTTAAAGTTCTTTGACCACATTTAAAGTGATTGCTTTAAAGGTTTTGTCTAACGAGCCTACCATCTGATTGTCCTCATAGACACTTTCTGCTGGTTTGTACTTTTCCTTTGAGTGCACAATGATTTATTGTTTCATTGTATGCCTTGTAGGACTTTTTACTGAAAACTAGACACTTGGCATAGTAACTTGGAAATCATATTCTTCTCTTCCCAAGAGTTTTCTTTGGGAAAAAAGAAGTTTGTAGGTTTTCTTTGCACCTGGGATCAGCCTGAGGCAAACATGTAAGGCTTTCCAAAGATCTTTTCTGAGTCTTCACTTTGCCCTATGCAAGTATATTGCCTTCCTAAATTCTGTATGTGAAATTGCTTTCAAATATTCCCATCCTTAAACGTCCAGCCCCAAAAGCAGAAAAAGGGAGTGGTGAAGGGGAAAATAATGTACTAACACTATGAGTTCCCTGAAAGTGACTCCAGCCAGGGGAGCAGAGCTTATAACATTGGTGCTAAAGGTTACAGTGATGGCTTTCCCACCTCTGCTTGCATCTTCACAGGCAGAAGGCAGAATACAGATCCCCAGGACTTGGAAAACAAAGTAGTTAGTTCCCTCCTGTTATGCAGAAGCCATTTCTAGAACAGCTGCACAGCTGCTTGCCACAGGATTGAGAGGTGGAAGATGGGTGGCTGCTACCCAACTGAGGGCTGAAATTGACTGAAAATAACCATAGTTTCTTGCCCAACCCTTCCCTTGGAGGTTGAAATAGGTGAGTATTGTGGGTTCCTGGTGCTTATTTGCCTTCCTCCAACTAAAGGTAGTCTGCAATGGGAAGCCAAGGGTCACATTTTAGGCAAGGAGTTGGGAATCTGGAGCAGAATTATAAGCCTCTGAGCTGCAACTGATCCTAGAGATCTCCTAGTTAACATCTTTCACTCTGCACCTGTGCAGACCCTGCCCACAGAGGGTGAAGGACTTGCCTTACATCATACAGTAATTCAGAGTCAGAATTAGGCTCAGAATTCCATCCTCCTACCACTTATTTCCCAAAGGTCATCTCTGCACCTGCCCAGATCCTTCTATCTCTCTCCTCTTCCCTCCCCTGAGGTTCTCTACTGAGTTTATCTTGGGAGTCCCCAGGGCATAGTTGGGTATCCCTCCCCAGCCACCCCCAAGTCTTATGAATGTCCTGGGCTCTGACAAGGCATCAAGAACATCCCAGAGCCCAGGACCTCCTCCTGCACTGAGCTCTGACCTGGAGCTCTCGCCTTTTCTCAGACCTCGTGGATGTCTTAATCCCAACTCCAGATTCTGTCCTCAGCCCATAGCAGTGGAGATGTCTACCTGTAAAACACCCATGCTTCATCTTTTCTGTTGCAGCAACCCCCTGGGATGATTCTTCTGGCTATCACTTCCCTGCCCCTGTCACTGTAATAGAGTCTTGTTTTTCATCACCTCTGGCTGGAGCTGCCCCACAGTCACCTGGTCTACACAGGAGGAAAATCTACTGACCACATTCCTGAGTCTTACTCTGGCCCACCTGTGTCCACCTACCTCCTGCTGTTCAGGGGCCCAGGGCATCCTCAGACCATAAGCAGGGACATCTGAGGGCCAGAAACCAGGGTACCTATTCACTTCCCCACATGAGCTCAGTGTCTGTGTCCTTGACTCAAGTCAGCAGCCACTAGCACCTGTCACAAGTCAGGTTCCTACTTCTAACTGCCCTTTAACCCACCCAGGACCTCACAGCAGGAATGCCAGGGTTCACTGGCTCTGCCTTCCAGCAGGAAAACTGAGGAGCTGAGGGGTAAAATCACCCCAGGCTATCCATGTGACCTGAAGGAATTCTAGAGGAGCCCCTGTGGGAGGAGCATGGGGACACACACACATCCCCTCCCCTCACTGCCCCTGTCTGCAGTGATGAGGATCTCTGTGACCTCCAGGCACATTTCCAGCATCCCCTTGCCTAATCCCTCCTGGTCATTGTTTAACTGTAATCGCCCCATTGATTTTACTGAGTAAATGTCAGAGACTGTTGCCTGAAACCGGAGGCTGTGACCATCTGGCCAGCAGTCAGAGTATGGAGCCTGAGGGGGCTCATGTAGTGACAGTCACAGTGCACTTTGAGCTTTACAGTAATTACAAGATAGCTTGTTATGGAAAATTATTTATGGAGGTTGAAAGGCTGCAGATCAAGATTTTAGTGATCGGATGGCTGGACGCAGATAGATAGATGTTTGGGAGAAAGCCATAGAGTCATGAAATTTTAATTCCAGTCTTATTTGTGTTGAATAATTGAATGTGGGATTGGAGCTCGCTAGCTTCCTTGGCCAGTGTCTGGAAGAAAGCACGCCTGCTTTCCGTAGAAAACTGTGCTCACCCAGGCACTGGGTTAGAACATCCATTCAATCCACTGTCACTACTCCTGGGGAAGGGGAAGCTGCCTTTACCTCCTGCTTGACTGTAGGACACAGGAGAATTGAAGGAGGATGTGGTTTAAAATCTAACAGAACGAGCTCTGAACCCTGTTTCTTTAACTCACCAGCTGTGTGATCTTCAGCAGACCACTTCATTGGGTATCAGTTTTCTTCTCTGGGCTACAGGGATGGTACTCACACCTACTCAGAAATGCTGAGGATTTGTTCCCTGCACCTCTCTCCATGCTCAGCCTACAGGACTACTGAGCTCCTCCTACTCAGTCCCTAGGATGGAGGAGGACACCTAGCCTAGAGGTTCTCTTCACTTCCTTGGAAATCTAGTTTGGGATGAGGGAACAAAAATCAGTGAGGTGAGGATGCAACCTGGAAGATGATGCAGCTCAGGGAAAGGTCATAGCACGGGTGACAAGTGAGCAGAGAAGCCAACCTGCAGGGAGAGGAAGAAGAGCCAAGGCTGCCTGGGTCTCCTCAGTCTATGTCTTCGTATGGGTTGGTGTAATCAATCTGTTTTCTTTGCTACTGAACATCAGAAAACTCAATACAAAAGGCCTTAAGCAAGAAAAGAATTCATCGGCTCCTCTAAGACAAAATTTGGGGTTAAGATTAGTTTGCGATGGCTTAGCGGGGTCTTTGGTGATGTCACCAAGACTTGGTTTTCTCCATCTCTCCCCACATGTTGTCTTCATTGTAGGTTACACATGGCACAGCAACAATTCTGGACAAGTATCCAGGTTCAAAGTTAATGGCAAAAAAATTGCAAAAGTTCTTTTCAGATGTCTCACCAAAGATCTTATTATCTCCTTTTGGCTCTGGACGTCCCTGCACTGATGACCATGGGCACAGGAAGGTACCACGTGGACTGCCTTAAACCACGGGATACCATGAGGTATCCCTCGAACTAGGGTACAATCTCATTTATAGGCTAATAATAAAGATGAAGGTACCCCAAAATGAAAGTTACCACTGGTGCAAAAAGAAGGAAGAATGCAGTCAGCCAGCCGCAACACTCTACAGGAGAACACTGAAGGACAGATGAGCTAATTGAGCACACGTGCATGGGCATCAAAGGTACTTAGAAAATCCTGCCTTCTCTTCTTTGAGAACTTGTTCAAAAGTTCTACTGAGAGCACAGATATTTGTATGCTTTTGAACCGAGAACGATGCTCCTCTAGAATGGAAATTCATCCTCTTTGACTGAGTGCGAAGTTTTGAGACAGATGTATTTGGAGCAGGGAGGCGGGGTAAGGGACACCTGCATAGCCAGTCAGATCAACCTAATCAACCCTGACGATCAATGGGGTGACAGATGTTGCAGACAGATTACCCTCACATTCTTTCTTATTCTCCTCCACCTTATGGTAGCTTTTTTTCAACAGTTCACTGATGCTGGAATCCATCCCCACTCCATGCTGAACCTGGTCTAAAGTGCTCTTCCCATCCCATTTTATTTCCTGGACCTGAAAAAAAGGGTGGTCTTTGAGCTCACTCTAACCCTGAAATTGTCCAAGAATGTCTGGGCAATACATTATGGGAGGATGTCCCTCTTTCACTGCAATGAGATTTGCTGCAGGACACTGTGACTGCAACCCTGGGGACTGCAGCCAAGAGGCGCTGCCAGTCAATGACTCTGGGGACCCTTGAATTTATTTTGCAGAGGTAAATGCTGGAGAGTTTCACCATCTGCTGACATTTGCAGGCAGCAAACCTCACTGAAAAGAGTATGGGCTGTGCAGTCAGAAGGACCTCGGATGCAGTTTGGCCCCACTGTGTTTTCCTCTGCCACATAGGTGTCTGCTGCTCCGACTCACACAGGCTGCATCTTAGGAGCTGACTGGGCACTTCCTCACCCGGGTAAAACTCTGCCTCCAAGCTCATGCAGTGTGTTGGCAGGATTCAGTCCTGGGGTCATGTGGTTGGGGACCTGAGCTCTTCCGGGTGCTGGCAGGAGCCCACCAAGGTCCAGAGGCCACCAGACTTGGGGTTGTCTTTCGCATGGCTGCTCATCCTATCAGGATAAGGAGGGTCTCTGACTTCAGTGTGGTCCAGTATGTCACTCGTTTAAGGACTTCAACTTGATTAAGTCACCCAGGACAATCTCCCCCTTTAAAAAAAAAATTATAGTCAATGTGCATAACATCAAATTTACCTCCCTTTACAATTGAATGGCGTTAAGTACATTTGTAATGCTGTGACACCATCATCACTGTCCATTTCCAGGACATTTTCATTATCTAAACAGATATGTTATACTTACTCAACTGTAATATTCCATTCCCTCCTCCCTGCCCTCAACCCGACCCCTGGTAAGCACTATTCTACATTCTGTCTCTGTCTATTTGCCATTGTAGGTACTTCATCTAAGCAGAATTATACAGTATTTGACCTTTTGCACTTGTTTTATTATACTTAGAATAATGCTTTCTAGATTTATCTGTTGTTGAATACCTGGATCATTTCTACTTCTTGGTGGCTGTGAATAGTTCTGCCATAAACACAGGTGCATGCAGGTTTATCTCCCTTTCCATTAACTCACAATCAACTGATTTCAGACCTTCATTACATCTGCTGTCACCCTTTCACCCTTGCCATATTCTGTGAGCCAGAAGCAAAGACAGGTCCCTCCAGGGCATGCCCAAAAGACAATGTGTTTGGGGAAGCATTCAAAACAGAAGGCAAAGGAGAGTGAGACCAGAATTTACAGACGCACTTTCCAAAGGTCCCATGGGAGCCTAGAATGTGCCTGCCAGATCATCTCTAGCTATGAAAAGTTGGGGCCCTGCTACGGTTTATACATTGTGTCAACTTGAGAAGTCTAGCAGCTTAATTAAGTAACTCAGCAGCTCTACATCCTGGGGTGTAGAGCACAGTTATCTGGCCATTGTTAAAATTTGAGAAGGTCAGAAGTTTAGCTGAAAGACTCAGCAGGGAGCCAGGGGTCTTACTTGGTAAACATCCTCATCCTGTGCAAAGGAAGGCAAGGATGTTTGTGAATGCTACACCCACCCTGGGGTGGGGGTGCCCTGTGTACTATATAAAGGAGGAGAAGCCGCTTGCTCTTGCTCCTTTTTACTTTGGCTGCTTTTGCTTGGCTGCTGCCTTGAAGTGTTGTTCCTGTGCCATGCCACCCTGCCTTGGGGCTAGCTGATTGGGGACTGAAACCTCCAAAAACTGTAAGCTAAATAAATCTTTCCTTCCCTAGTTTGTGTGTCAGGTGTTTTGTCTCAGCAACAAGTGAAAAGTAACCAAAACAGGCCCTCTCTTGCCTCTCTGAACCCCATATGTAAACTGGGGGCAACATGACCTGTCTCCTTGGGTTACTGTAAGAAGTAAAGCAACACGAACCTTCTACTTAGCCAAGATCTGGGTTACCCTAGGTGTATGATGTGTATTGTTTTTCACAGCCCATGGTTTGGAAATGTTCAGTTCCAAAAGATTTAGAGCTCAGCCTATCATTTCACATGACTCTCCTGTATATTAAGGTTCATCATAAAGCACCTAACTGCTTCTGCTAAAAATAACCATGAAATACAGTGAGTGTGTGTTTGGGAAAATGTCATGCAAATTCCAGGCACAACAAAGAAGAGGTGTTTAGGGGAGTGCTTGAGGCAGAGAGAACCAGCAGAGCAGGACCAGGCTCTAGAGACATAGACAGGGAGCACCAATGTCCCCGTTTGCAGTGGTGAAAGTAACCATCATTGGCTGGGGATTTCTGTTGGTGCCTTCACTTTAATTCATTAATTCATTTGCAGTGGAGAGAACTGAGACATTGAGAAGTTAAGTAATTTCCCTGAGCTCACAGCGTGAATCTAAATTCCATATGTATGTCTTAACTCCAGCCCCCTCCTGACCACGGTACTTGCTGCCTACCCTCTCCTTGTAGCAGCCATTTAGGACTGATCATATCAGTACCTCCCATCTACAGATAAGAAAATGAGCACAGATAGGAGAGGCAACTTGCCCCAAATTGCACAACTGACAAGTGGTGGAGCTGAATTGGAAAACCTTGTGTGCCTGGCTCTTCCAGGGACCCTCAGCCTCCAAAGAAAAGAGATGGGTGGCCTCCCCACAAGCAGGGACCGGGGCAGGGGAGGGAGCCACCACACCTCAGCCTGTTTGCCTGGTGGCCTGGCTTCCTCCTACATCTACACCACCTTCCTGTCTGCCTTCCAGAGCCCTGAGCTGTTACCTCTCAAATGTACCAGCTTTAATTATTATCTTCCCTTTATCAGACATGCGTCCCTTCAGCCATCTGTCCCCTGGTGAGCACAAAACCCTGTGTCTTATAAGGGAGATCTCATCTGCCACGGTGCACAGAGGCCCTGGAGGTGCAGCAGTTGCTGCAAGAGCCTTCAGTGAGGTGAGCAGCAAATGGGACATCTGTCAGCAAACCTAGCATCTTGTGGACATGATTGCCAGCATCGATGAGAGTAAACGTAGGTTCATGACTTGAGGCCACATGTCTAAGTGGGTTGGTGGGAAGCAGGAGACAGCAGCATGGTGACTCTCTTTAGCCCACATGATGACTCTGGACAGGTTCCATCTGGGCACCAACAGGAGAAAGAGAATGCTGCTGGATGAGAGGCACCTCTTGGGAACCCTCTCCCACTGCTGCCAGGGTGCCTGGCAGGGCCTGGGTTCTGTTCCTTGGTATGGTCCAGCCCCAGCCCCTCCACCTCCATCATGGGATTTGGTCTCCTACCCTCCACTGCTCATACTCCAGCTTCCTCCTGGACAGTTCTGGGTGCAGTCCTCCATCCCAAACACTAACCCTCTGAATCTCTGGGTAGGAACAGTTCCCTGGCCCTGGCTTCCTAAACTCCAGTCCCACAGCTGCCTTACAACTGGACCTTACCTGGCCTGTCCTATGCCACAGAGGGGACAGTGAACAGGACCTGAAGAACCTCCTTCACAAGGTCACTACTTCTGGGCCTGTCCAGAGCTATGTCTGTCTTTTGCTGCTTTCCCCACCAGAGCTCAGTTCATAGCAGGACCTCAGCAAATGCCTGGGAACAAGTTCATGGCTAGGCTTCTGCCAGCCCCAAGAGTGGCAGCAGCTTGTAATGCTAAGGCATGTGGCATGCAGTTCCAGAAGTCCTGGGGTCTCTGCCTTCCTCCCCAGCTCCACTCCTGCACCCCTATTGGGGCGAGATTAAATGTCAGGGTGATCAGAATCCAAAACACTCCATAGGTCTTAGGAGATATTCCACACACAGGATTTCATCTCCTTTCTGGTCCGGACTCAGACCACTGTGTCACCTCCCATTTCTCAGGCCAGGATATCCACCCACCAGCAGCCTCTAAACCAGGCTGGGAACTCATGTGTCAGAGGAGAGCCTTGGGCCCCAGTAACCAGCTGCAGCCAGTGCCCTTCTTGGATTCACTGTACAATCTGTGCTTCTTGGCATGCAGCCCCTCAGAGCCCTGCTGCCACCCTACCACCCCTGCCTGCTGAGTTTGGCATCCCTGTCCCTGCAGGAAGCCCTCCCTTCTTTTTTGCCTGTGGTTCCCAGCTCATTCCTCACTGATTGGCCCACAAGCATGAAGACAGAGGGCAGTGGAGGGGTTTAAGGAGAGAGGGGAGCCCTCTCCCCTTTCCCAAGGCAAATCTACCAGTCCTGAGACAAAGTGGGAGAGTGACTGAAGCATCCTCTCTCCTTGGGGGACAGAAATGGGGTGAGGAACAGCAGGGCTTGGCTGCACCCCAGAGCAGCGGAAGTGTAGTGAATCCAGCTGCTCCCAGCCCCAACCTCTTCCTACTCCCATTCTCTGTCTCAACACACAGCACAATTTTGTCCCCTGTGACTCACGCTTCCACCAATGGCTTTTCTTCCCTTAACAAGAGTGGAAGGCACTTAACACACTTTGATGCTATTTTCTTTCTCCCAAGTTTATTCTATATGAGAACATCAGTTCCAAGAAATCCATAGGCCCATTAACAAGCAGAAAGTGGCAGTAGTCAGAGGACAGGGCTTTAGACCTGGACCAAAGGATGGAAACTGGCAAGGCTATCTGTGCAGGGCCTGGGGCAGAGTTCATGCCCAGGGCTTGCCAGTCTTCAGTTCTGAAACTTAAGTATGCATTGCTGTCCACAGAAGTTGACTGTAAACTCATCAGAACAGCACACCAGTCCTAAGTTGGTGGGTGGGTGTGTAAAGAGCCTCAGACCTCAGGGCTAAAGGTTCCTTGCTGTCATCGAGCAGGCTCTGTGGTCCCAGGCCACTTTCAGCGTGAACATCTATCATTTGGTATCTGCTTTGGCAATACAGAGAATAGCCAAGATCCCCTCTCAGCACTATTTCCATCCCGGAACAGGTGTGGCAGGTGGTTCTGATCCAGCACAGAGTTTTGTAGAGGCAGCTAAGAGGCTCTGAGGGAGCACAGGTAGGAAGAGGGGGGACTGTGTTCCACCACACCTACGGAGCCATCATCAACCAAGGGCTCAAGTGACCTCCAAACAGGTTCCAAACAGGGTCTTTCAGAGAGGTCCCTGCAACCCTATGCCCTTTCTCCCTGTGGTGGCCTTCACTAGAACTACAAGGGTAACTGAACTCAGACCAAGTGCCCCAGGAATTCCTCACCTATCCACCTTGTGATTAATTCAGTTTGGCAAAGCTGTGTTTATCCTGGAAATTTAATCATTTCTGATGATAAAGGAGTCAAAAAATAAATCACAAGTGTCAAATACTGCATTAGGAGGGGTGATCAAGTGAGCAGGGCTGACCACCTGGCCACAGCCTCCCATGGTTTACAGGCTTGAGAAATTTGGAAAATGTCTGTTTCCATAATTGCAGGCTCAAAAACTAAGGGTGACAGGTGTCAGGCGTGGGGACAGCTGTGTGTTGCTGCTGGTTTGAACCAGCCCTAGAGGGTAAAAGCTCAGAAATTTTCTTAGCCACTTGTTTACCACAAACAGCATTAAAAATTAAATTATTCTAACTTATAATAAAATCAATTACATTCAAAGAAAGGCAGTAAGCACTAAAAACTCATCAATTTCTAATTACTTCATAATATTTTACTGCTGTGTATGCCTTGGAGTTTATTTACTCATTCTGTATCCTAGCTGTGGAAATACTCTGCCGTGGTGTGTTGCTCTTGAGTTACTGTGTCTCTTCCCAGTCTTATACTTCTTAACACAGCACTGGCAATTTGAAATTGACCAGGACAGAGATATCTATACCACAGCTGGGGTCTCATCAGGAGTCAGAAATCACACAAGTAATTTGAATGGAGAAATTTTAATATAAGGAATTATTAACTGGTACAGATGACTATTAAATGTATTAAAACAGGATACTAGAGAATATGAAAACACTGTGTAGGGTACATTTCTTATGTCCTCTCTAGGGCTAAGGACAAGTACTCAAGGAGGGAACAAGGTTCGAAGAGGATTTAACCGTCCACACCAAGATGTGGGCATGGCTGGAAATGATCTGACCACTGCCCAGTGGATGAAGGGGAGACTGTAGTTTGGACATTCAATCGTCTCCAAAGCCCACGTGTTAAAGCCTTGGTCCCCTGAGATTCACATGCTCCCATGGTGATATGCGTCCCATGATGGCCTCAGAAGCAAGGGGGTTGACTGACCATAGACTGAAACCTACAAAGCTGTGAAAGAAAAGGAACTTTTCTCTTCATAAGGTGATCACCTCCACTGTTTGTAATAGTGACTGAAAGCTGCCTGACACAGAGGAGTTCTCTGAGTTGCCACTGGCTAGAAGTACTCATTGTCAGTAGTCCAAAGACAGCAAGTAAGAAAGTCCTCATTTAGTGATAGGTGGACTCATGGGAAGGTAAGAGTCATGGGGTCACCTTAATGCCATGGGCAGTCAAGCCATAGGAGCCAAAAGAAAAGAAAACATAAGTTTGACAGGATGTTCCATTCTCTTCTGTAGCCTTGCAGGACCGAATTGGATGGAAGACTTGCAGGCACTGAATTGTTGGAAGGCAACTCTTTATTATGCTAGTGGGCTGGGGAAACTGAATTCCAAATCAATAGCCCTGGCTTCGAGTTAAACAGACACTTATATATGCTTTCAGCACAAAGTACAAAAGACTGATAGCAGGTTATTTTATAATTGGTGTCTTGGTTACTTTTCTCTTGCTACTGAGACAAAACACCTGACACCCAAAATTAGGAAAGGAAAAGTTTATTTAGCCTACAGTTTTTGG
>RJWM01034701.1:0-19465 GCA_004363535.1 Dasyprocta punctata | reverse complement strand
AGTTTAATACCTGGGCCAGGCAGGCAGAGGGCGGTCAGGCCGGCTGTCCAGAACTCAGGGAAGTGGGCCCCATTTATAGAGATTGAAAGAAGGCAGGGGACATCAGGCCAGAAGGTTTTAATAAACATCTGGGGTTAAAGTCCTCTGGCAGTCTTGCATCTCAGTGGACAAAGTCCTTGAAGTGTCTGGTGTAAATTTTCGGGTGTCTCCAGATGTCCCCAGATATCCTGGGACCTGCAAAATGCCTCATCCGATCTTATCTCCTCTATGACATCCTGTGCTTGCTGATGACAGCCACGGTGCTGAACTGAGTTCCCTGATGAGAACAGTGTCTTGCTGGCAGGCAGGCTGGGGGCTGGGGGAGTCAGGTCCAATTCTAACTTTACACCACCCATTGATCTATATCTCAAGCTTATCCTTTATGGCTGAGTAGTACTCCAATGTATAAAAAGCCACATCTTTTTTAGTCATTCATTGGTTGATGAACTTTTGGTTTGTATCCAAGATTTAGCTATTACAAACTGTGCTGCTATAAACATGGGTGTGCATATATTCCTGTGGTATGATGCTTTTAATTCTTTTGGGAAGATATTAAGTAGGGGAACAGCTGGGTCAAATGGGACCTCTAGTCCTAACATTTTGAGGAATCTCCAGACTGACTTCCACAGTGGCTGCACCAGTCTACACTCCCACCAACAGTGGAGAAGGGGTCCTTTCTCCCCCACAGTCCCTCTAGCATTTGTTATTCGTTGACTTCTTGGTAACAGCCACTCTTTCTGGAGATGAAATGTCAGAGTTGTTTCAATCTGCACGTCTCAAATGAGCAATGATGTGGAGCGTCTTTTTGTACACTTACTTGGCGTTTGTACTTCTTCATCTGAGAGGCCTCCCTCCTGTCTCCCTTCTGCCCTGGCCAGTGAGGAGCGGACCCTGGATGAAAGCCCGGGCTCCGTTCCAGGCCCACCTTATCTGTCTGCACATAGGAAAGGTGGTTCTGTTCCACATCCGGGGGCCCCAGTCCCAGGCTGGCGTTGCAGGTAGGAGAGGAGGGCTGGGGGTGCAGCTGGTGACAAACACGTGCAAGGCCCTGGGGTCACCCCGGCACCCCAAAGAGAAAAGGAAAAGCAGAGCCGGGGGAAGGGCGCCGAGCGTGCTTTCTAGGAGGTTTCCTCAGCAGCCGCTGTTGGCAGAGGGAGCCTCACGGGAGGTCAGGAAAGCGTCCGTGAGCGTCACCGAGCTGAGGCAAGCACGAGGCCTCCCGTGGGAGCCGGGGACAGCAGGTCCAGTCCGACGGGGCGAGTCTGGGCAGACGAAGCCCCTGCACTGAGGCCCTTCGCTTGTGAGCTGCGGCCCTCCTTACCCGGGGAACCACAGGAAGCCTGACTCGGGGGGCCCCGGCCGCGGCCACATCTACCGGGGCAGTGGCTGGGACAAGCATGAGCTGAAGCGTTCCTGTCACACAGCGGCCGTGTAGCCCAGGGAGGTCACGGGGACACAGACTCCCCACGTGCTTGGTGGCACTGCCCTGCTGGGCCTGTGAGCCCTCACGCCAGGGTCTCACACCACGCCTGCTCAGTGGCGACCGCGCGGGACGGGATGGTGGTGGCTGTGCTCACTGTAGTCCTCGCCGTCTTCCAGAGCCTGCTTATCTTGAAGGGGCTTACGGTCAACAAAACGCCACGTCCCGCGGGCACAGTCACACCCCCACGTCTCCTGCGCCTCTGGGTGGCACGGCGGCCCGGGGACTGCGCCGGCCCGGGCTGCGCGGCACTCCGGGACCACCGGGGTCAGAGGCCCTCACGCGGCCCTGCCCAGAGCGGTCGCCGTCCTGATGGAGTAGCCACGGCCCCTCACCTGCAGAGCTGGGCATGGGTGGCCGCGGCAGGCCCGCTGTCGCCGACCAGGCGGTCTCTGAGCGGCACCTCCGTTCTCTCTCCTGGCCGCGTCAGGGGCTGGAGTTCTGAGGCGCTGCCCCGCTCTGAGGGCTGCCGATGTGAGAGTCCTTCTTTGTGCAACTAAAGTTCCCTGGATTCAGTTCCTCCGCAGCTCTTCCTGCTAACGATGGTGGATGAAGAGGCCGGGGCAGGAGGGAGGCTGCGTGAGTCAGCTGTGACTCCTCTCCTGGGGAAGGAAACCCGACCGAGTCCAGTGACCTGAATCACACACCTAGGCTTACAGGGGACCCGAGACAGACGGCTGCGCCTGTGACTCAGCCTTCTCCGCCACGCGGAGGAGTGCTGCTGTGAAGGTGATCAAGCCCTGCTCCGAAGGGGCTGCAGGACTTCTGGGGTTTCCTCCCTCTCCCCCACGAAGGGGCGTCTGACTTGTTATTCTAAGTCCAGGGAGAAAGACACTTTCAGAGACAAGACACAAATTACACAAAGCCGTGCAAATTAACTCTAAAACTGTTTCTACCAACCCAAGCACCTTCACGGATACGGATTCGGAAGATGGAAAGGCTTTAGAGACGACCCAGTCCGGCCGTGGCGAATGCGTGGCACGCGGCCCTCCGGCGGGGAGCCCGGTACCCAGGCCTGGCCCCCGCCCTGAGCCGGGCACAGCCTGGCAGTCCCCGCCACAGGCACCGCGCCGCACCCGCCGAGCCTCTGCCGCTGGCCCCGCGTCACAGGGGAAGTGAGCCGAGGCCCAGCCGGCCCGGAACCCAGGCCGTCTGACCTCAGCGCCCCAGCCGCGCTCTCTACGGTTTACGGGCAGCGAGACGCAGCTCTGCTGAGTAACTCGTACTCAGTCCACAGCCGCTGGGTCCCTGCCGTGCTCGGGGCACCGTACCCCGGTAAATGACTGCGTCTCCCCTCATCCAGCTCGAAGGGAACTCCAGTGCGGGCGGGCCCCAAATTCACAGATACGTACTTTTATTTTTTTGTCACTTTCTGACATAAAACACAAAGCCATGTAAATTAATTCTAAAATTCTGTTTCTACCAACCCATACAGCTTTGTGTAATTTGTGTTTTATGTCAGAAAGTGGCAAAAATGTTTTAAAGGCTGGGGATGTAACTCAGTGCCAAGAGCATGGATTCACTCTCCAGGAACGCACGCACACACGCACAGACACGCACACACGCACAGACACGCACACACGCACAGACACGCACGCACACACGCACAGACACGCGCACGCGCACACACGCACAGACACGCACACACGCACACATACGTACGCACACAGGAGGTCATTAAAGTTAATTCGGTGACCACGGTCACTAGTCCAGGTGACTGTCCTGTTGTTTTTCCTTCAGTTTCCTCCGGTTTTTTGGGCAGCGTGCTGTCCAGTCCTGGAAGAGGAACTCGGCCACACAGTTAAAGTGTGCGTGAGGGCTCGGGAGGGGAAAGATCTAATCCTAGCGCTTGGTTATGATTAAACTATGAGCCAGAAACAAGAAAGTGTCAGTAGAGGCCACTGCCCCCTCTCTTCGTTATACTGCAGAGAAAACAGCATTGAGCTGAGAATCGGACCAGGCTGTTGGCTCCTCCCCGCCTGGTGGTGACGCCCAGTGACTCACGCTGGCCTCGCCCAGCCTCTCTCCTCTCTCTCCACGTGGGGGTGGCCGTGTGTGCACCCGACCCGCCCTGCCAGGTGGTCATTAGGGTTTATAGGAACGATGAACCCCCAACTGCTATTGCGCTCTGCGCGGCCAGCGCCCTTTCACAGCCTCGAGTGGCCCGCGGCGGTCACAACTGCTCTCATTAATGATGACAACCCCGGGGCTCAGGAAGCTAAGTACCTGGCTGACCAGCACCCAGCTGGGCCTGTGCCGGGTGCTTCCTTCCCCTCCTGCTGCCCGGCTGTGCCTTCTCCCCACGGGCCGCCCCAGTGCGTGCCGCGGGGCGTGGGGGCCCCAGCAGCGCAGCCGCTCTCCAGGCGACGCTCCCAGCTCGGAAGTATTCGCGTCGCTCTTGGCCGGTTTCAAGGTGCAGAATCCAGGACGGGACGCATTGGGGGAGGTCGGCTGCACTCGGAAGGCGGCCGCCGGCCTAACTCCTGGGCGTCAGGGGCTCATGTGTGAGAAACACCGTCCTGAGACGCACAGGCCGCTTAGATACAAACCCGTAAACTTCAGGGGAGCAGGAGGCTGCCCACGTCCGGGTGAGGACCCCCACCCTGGCACTGCCTGCAGATCCGCAGCTCAGCTGCCCTGGGTGCGCTGGCTCCTCTCTGGCCCCGCAGGGCGTCCTAGCCGAGGTCGGCTCAGCCGGCTCCTCGGCCTGCGTTTGCGCTCTGCACGGCCGCTCTCAAGTTGCATCTGTTTCTGTCTCCCAAGTCATAGCCCAGCCAGCGCCCACTCCTTCAGACCCTGGGCCAAGCCCCAGGGCGTGGACTTCAGGGGCAGGATGGGTCTAAACCACTCTACCCAAAGTGACCAAAGTTGCAGAGCTGAAGATCTGTTTTGGTTTGTTTTGCAGTAATGGTCAAATCAGGGTAATTAGCATTTTCATCTCCTCAATACTTATTATTTCCATGTGTTAGAAAATTTTGGACTATTCTAATCATTTTGAAATACATCATAAATAACCGTAAATTACAGACATGCTGTTGTGTTACCGAAAACCTGAACTAATTCCACTTGTCCAACCATATTTTAGAACCAACATTTAACCTCTTTAATCCATTATTAATGAAATACTGTGGATAAATGAGAAGACAACTGTCTATGCTTCTATATTTCTTTGGGGGCATGACTTGACCCAAGGTGTTGTTATAGGTAACTGAGTTAAATAAAAATATTATAGGCAGTCAGACAGGGCTAGGTCCTGGAGGGAGCCAGTGCAGAAAACTAGATACCTTGCAACTGTGGGGGAGACAGACACCTCCTGCCGTGGGCCAGGCCTCAAGGCGAAAGATCAAACAAATGCACCCACATCCTAAGGGTTGATATTCTAAATAGGTCTCTATCACCCTGAGGAAGCCAGGAGTCACCATTCCAACCCCCTTTGGGAAGAGTGCATGACTGGCTTCCCCGTTTGTTCCTGATTTAATCAATTTTACCTGAGCAATTTCTTTATTGGTTAACCATAGTTCTGTCCCACCTTATACCCACCTTGCGAGTTCCCAGGTTTTCCCCACTTTGGGCCCATCTCACCTTGCGGTTTTACTCTATAAAAGTCCCTAGAAAAGACAGAGTCTTTGGCAACCCGCTCGGGACCCCTTCTGTCTCTCAGACAGAGGCTTTCTTCCTCTCAATAAATATATTCTGCTCTTATCCTCCGTTGTTCCTAAAACTCATTCTGTGATTTTTGAGAATGTGAACTCGCTCTGGACATTTAGCCGGTTGGGAGTTTCCTTCCCTGCTTCGGGGTGTCTGAGTCCGTATCACTTAACTCTGCAGAGCTCTCGGGGAGCAGTGGGGAATAGCAATTCAGCATTTTCATGGTTTCTTATTTCGATGATCATTTGTGTGAAGCAGAAGCCAACTGTTTGATTTTTCCAGTTGAAAGTTTATCATCAACTGATAACTAAGCCATTTTTTTTAAAGAATGATGCTATGAAAGAAAAAATTGTGACAACAATCAATATTAATGAATGGACATTAACTTAACTCATTTGCTTTCTAAAGTACTGAGAGGTAAAGAAATATGAGTTCCTGCTAATTAGCATGCTGTAAGGTCACTTGAGGGGAAGTTTTGTTTGCTTGTTGTAACAGTTCTGGCTTAGTGTCCAGAGTCGAAAGATAAACTGGGGAATCTCTGTGTTGGACGTGAGCAGAACAGTGACTCGGGACACAGCAGAGGCTGCACCGAGCGAGGCCGCTTCCTTTACGAGCGTTTTTCTGTATAAAGTTGTTTTTCAGCTAACTTCCCCTTAAATTGTTTTTCAGAGATTCCTTGAAGACAGATAAGGACCATAGAACTTCAAACCGGTCAGAACCATGTGACAGTGACCATTAGGTGAACTGTGCCTCATTTTAAGCCTAAAATCTCCACCTGGGGGGAACGGAAAGCTCACTTCTATGACGTGGGACCTAGTGGTAGCATGGTGTCAGACTTGGACCTGCCCCCTTCACCGCCCTTTCTTGAACCTAGGACCTTCTCACTGAACTGTGTCTCCAGCACTTTTATTATTTTTATTTTGAGATAGCACGTCACTAAGTTGCCTGACCTGGACTGAAAGTTGTAATCCTCCTGCCTCAGCCTCTCAGAGTGCTGGAATTATACACATTCATCATCCTATCTGGCTCTTTCACCCCTTTTTAATAAACATTCTCTCCTCAGATAACTCGGCCTGCCTTACCTAACTTGGTGGGGGAGGGGGGGAACACAGCTTTGGAAATAATTCCTGTGGTCTCCTTATTTGCTGCAAATAAACTTTTCTTTGTTTGACAACTACTCTTTATGTTTTGTTCCAATTCAATTCCCACCAAGAGGCAGACCCTTGTAATTTATTTGATTTTTTAAATATTCACAGAATCGATTTTGAAACTGCTGCTTCTATTTTCTTCACAAATAGTGAGCATTTGGGACAGCAATCCTCTGTGTCTGTAGCACTCTTACTTCATGGGATTGCTTCTCTCGAGGGCATAAAATATTCCCCAGGAATAACTGGGAAATCTCAACAGAAAACCACATTATGTCCTAAAAGATCTGTATTTTCTCCCAAAACAACCCCGGAAGCCCATCACTGTAAAGACAGTCCTACCAGTTCTTTCAAAGGTGAGGATAAGTACAGCACCAGTGTGGAAAACTGTTCTGTTTTGAGGGGAAAAAACCCCCAGGGTCCCAGGAGTTAGACAATTTGACTGTTGACATAGTTTTATTAATTGGGGTCATTTGAGTATATGAGGTTCCTTCTAGGGCTTTCTGGATTAATTAAACAACTTTATTTAGAAAAGCCTTCTACCACAGAGGGAAAAGGAAAAATAACAAAAATGCTGAGCTCAGCAAACTCTTGCTTGAGAATCAGGTCAAAGGCCACGCTGATTAAAACCTCGCTGGGCCTTCAGCTCAAGCCCGGACGGCACTCTCTCCAGAAATCCCTTACAAACCTCACATTCAGTGCCATAAAATTTTTTTCTTTGACTCAGTCTTTTTTGATTTTTCTGTTCAGCATTATTTTTATTTTTCTTTCATTGGTTTTTTGGGGGGCTTGGGGTTTTCTCTCTTTTTTCCTTCTTGTAGTTTCTTTTATCCTCTTTTTCTCTTTTCCTTTTTTCCTTTCATTTCCTGTGTTTGCGCTCTGTTGATTTTTATTCTTCTTTTTCTCATTTGTTCCTCTGTGTGACTATTCTCTATCACTATTAATTTCATTTTACTCAAGAGGAGCCCCTATCTCAATTTTCTCTTCTCCTTCACATAACCCATTAATTAACTTTTCAGATTTTGCTATTTTCATTCAACAATTCCACATATCATCTATTTTTACTAGTATAACTGCTAATCTTTATGAATCTCCATGTAGCTAGTTAACTTTACATTATCACTGTTGAGTACTAGCCTATTGTTAATAGAAGTAAAGTTGTTCCATTTAGTAGATATTTAGTGTCGGTTCATAGGTTAATATTTAGTTTGTTTTAGTGCTCATACTGTAATTGTAGATCTCTTTTTCTATGATTAAGGGTGGTACTTTATTGCTACTTAGGGTTTGACAATACTCATCTGTATTGATGCTATAAATGATGCTGATTATTTATTACTGTAGCCAAGGTGACACAGCTATTGATAGTAATTGGTTTTCTTGGGATATCAATATCTGAATTGCTTTGGGTCATTCACAATACGTGGCCCATTCCTCAAAAACTGGGAGCAGGGCCAAATATGCTGTAACCTCCCAAGTTAAAGAAATGAAGTTGCTGGATTCTGGAACAGGGCAAAGGCCAAGTTAACTACACCCAAAGGTCACCACTGAAAAGTAGATATTAGCTAATAAGTCTCCAAACTAGAAACAAAGCTTTCTACTGCAAACAACCTATAAATCTCAGAGCATACAAAAAAAGAAAGAAAGATGGAAATACAAGGCAAAACAAATGCCTCTAAAAACTCCCAGCTTTTCCAAAGCTGACCCATGAGGCACCAGAGAGGAGGAAACCAGAAGCCACACAATTATTTGAAATGATATCAGGGTAGAAAACAAAACGTATCAGGAAGGCATTTGACAAACTCATAGAAGATATAAGTAGTAATATATTGAGCCATATAAACAAAACAAACAGTGAAACCTACAGGAAGCACTAATAAAAAGCAAGAAGAGCTAAACAAAATGATGCAAAACAGGAGTGAACATCATAGAAAAGAATTAGAAAACATAACAATGCCCCAAATATAAATTCAGGAGACAAAAATTCTTACCAGGTGTGGTGGCACACACCTATAATCCCAGCACTTGGGAGGCTGAGGCAGGAGGATTGCTATGAGTTCCAGGCCAGTTTGGGCTGGGCTATGTAGAGAATTCAAGGCCAGTCGGGACTACACAGTGAGGCCTTGTCTCAAAAACAAAAACAAAACAAACAAACAAAAAAAACTAAAAACAACCAAAACTATTAAAAGTATGGGCAGCAGAAGTAACCAGTGTAAGGGCAGAGTGTCAGAGTCACGAGACAGCTGCTTGTAGTGACCCCGTAATGAGACCTGACTCACACAGGACTGAGCTCAGCAGATGCGTCTTTTGCTCTTCTACTGTAAGTCTGTACTTCACCATAGTAGTAACTGGCTATGTGTCTCAGCACTTTTCCTGGGGGGATACAGGAACCAATCTATGTGTTTACCCATTTGGTGTGACAAATGGCAAGGTGTGTGCATGTGTGCAAAAGTGGTAAAACAGGATTTTTTATTGAATTTATGCTCCATGCAATTTTATTTAGCATATGTTTACCCAAGGGCTACAGTGAGTCCCACAGACCCACACCATTCCAGGACTGTTGGAAACTGTAATGGACAAAATGGTGCAAGATGCTGTGAAATACATAAAGGCTGAAATGCAAGTAAAACCTTCTATACGCACCAACAACCGCACAAAAATGTATTTATTATGATACCTCACTAGCGAACTGAAAGCACTTACAGGTCTGCTGTACTTAGCAGGGATTTCTCATGATGATCGCAGGAATGTAGAAGACATTGAAAAGTGATGGGTCAAAATATGGCATAAAAATTTATGCCCTTGTAGATGCAAAGACTTATTACACTTTCACTTTAGACATTTGTCCTGGAACTCAGCCATCAGGTCATTATTTATATAGTAATAAACTGAATATGTTGTAAACAGACTTGTTGCTTCCATCTCCCAGACTAATTGGAATGTGACGTTCCATAATCGGTTTAGTGGTTTCCAATTGATGTGGCAGCACAAGTTGACCAGCGTAAGAACTGTGTGCAGGAAAAAAAAAAGAAAGAAAGAAAGAAAGAAAGAAAGAAAAGAAATTCCAAGTGATATGTTGTACTTTCAAATCAGAGAATTGTATAGTACAATCTTTGGATTACAGAAAGATATAACACTGGCCTCATTTATGGCAAAGAAAAAAAAACCGGTACTGCTGAAGTCAACACTTCACCATGATGGAAATACTGATAGGGAAACCTCGACAAAACGGAAGCCTGAGATGGAAACGTTCCACAGCAAAACCAAAGATAGAGTAGATGTTGTTGCTGAGTTACGCAGCAACTGTGATGTCACTTGGAACACAAAGCATTGGCCAGTGGTCGTGTTTTACTTGATCTTAAACGTGTGGCACAGTTTAATAGCTTACAAAGAAACTAACAAGAGCAAAATATCACAGAGATGCCAGAAATCTCAGCACTCAGGCAGCTGAGGCAGAAGGGTTGTTATTACAAGTTAGAGACCAGCCAGGGCTACAAAGTGAGCTCAAGTCCAGGCTGAACTGCATAGTAAGACCCTGTCTCAAAAAAAAAAAAAAAAAAAAAAAAAAAAAAGAAAGAAAGAAAGAAAAGAAAAAAAGAAAACATATCACAGAGAAATTTTCTTACAGGACTGGGACAGGAAGTCATAAGAGATCATTTATAGCAGAGGAAAAGCAAAACATTTCTGCCCAAGGAACTACACAAAAACATTGTGGAGCACACTGGTGTGCTGACAGGTGAACAGGCAGCACAGCATCACAAAGACCTACTGCAACAACAGAAAAACAAAAAGATATCAACTGTGCCCTACAAGAAGGTACAGGAGAACAAAACATCGGTGCTATCAGTGTAAGCAATACTTGTGTATGGAACATGTGGTTGTCATGTATGAAGCCTTGGGTGTGATAGTTGAAGCAAAGTTTTTTTTTTTTTTTTTTTTTGTACTGGGGTTTGAACTCACAACCTCGCACCTGCCAGGCAAGCACTTAGGCCACTGAGCTAAATCCCCGGCCCTATTTTTTGAGACAGAGTCTCATTTTGCAGTTCAGGCTGGGCTTCAACTCACTTTGTTGCCCAGGCTGGTCTCAAACTCACAAGGATCCTCCTGCCTCAGCCTCCTGAGTGCTGGGATTAAAGGTATGGGCCACTACACCTGGCAGCAAAGGGTTTTTTTTCTTTTTTTTTTTGGTGCCAGGGATTAAACTCACAACCTCGCACCTGCCAGGCAGGTGCTTACACCACTGTGCTAAATCCCCAGCAGTGAAGCTTATTTTTGTGATTGCGTTCCATTGGTATTTTCATTCTAGTTCATATTGGAATTTATTTCTGATGTTATCTTTTAGGTTTTGTAGGCAAGTACACAGCTGATATGAAAATGTTGTTTATTCTAAATGTACAATACTTATTAAGAATTTAATACTTTATTTTCCTGGTACTTTATGTTCCTGTCAACTACACACTGTATAATATGATAAGAACCTCCTGACAAAACAGCAGGACCACCAAGATGTCAAGTCTGCCCACAAAAAGGTCAGGAAATAGAAGCCACGTGCTGGCAGTGCAAGTGAGCCACGTGTGTGGAGCCTGCTGCTGTGGTGTGTGCCGACTGCCCCGGCGTGACAACTGAAGTAAGATTATTCTTTTGTCAAATGCTATTGGCATTCTCACTGTCATTTATATGAACATTTTCGTGTTCTTTTTTAGATTTAGTACACCAAAAAACAGTTGATGTGGAAAATTTTGATACTTTTTTATAAATACTCAATAAGAATTAAAAATTCGACACTTTATTTTTGTGATTTTTTCCTGTTAAGTACTCACTGTTCAGTATAATAAGACTCATAAAATTAAAATTAATAATTCATCAATAGAAATATTCTAAAGAATAAACATGGGTCCGATAGACCCCATGTTTCTTTGTTTTGATGACAAAATTAGATAAGATGAAAAATGGATGTAATAGCTCTTAGATAATACAAGGAAGACTAAGCTAAGATTAATTGAAATTAGTAAAACATCAGAACATACCATAAATGGCATAAAAAAATTGTTTACTGATATAATCACAGAGAACTTTCCAAATAAGAGAAAAGAATTTAACATACAGATAGCGAGGCATATAGAAAGCTAAATAGCCACTCAGAAAATAACCTCTCCAGGACACAAGGGTCAAAATCCTGGAAGGCTAATAGAAGGACAGAATCTTAAAAGCAGTTAAAGAAAAGCAACAAATCACTTTTAAAGGAAAACCTACTAGAATTATAGCAGACTTTTCAACACAAACCTTAAAAGCCTGGAGAGCTCAGAGTGAAGTATTTTGAGCTCTAAGAGAAAACTGTCTACAACCCAGACTGATACACCCCACAAAACTGTCTTTCAAAATTGGGGGAGAAAGAGGTTCTCTCATGATTTAAAAAAAAAACACTTAAAGAAATTCATAACTATAAAACCAGCACTCCAAAAAAAAAAAATTCTCAAGGATACCCTAGAAAGAGAAAATGAAGCTAACAATAACAAAAAGTCCAATAGAATACCCCAAGGAGAGTGACCAATTAAGTAGAAAGGATTATAAAGCAATGACAGGAATAAATTGGCACATATCAATAATAACTCTCAATATGAATGGTCTCTAGTCCCCAGTCAGTAGACACAGACTGGCATAATGGTCCAAGAAATAAAATCCAATGATATGCTGGAGACAAAAAGTATATTTAACTCAAAAAGAACTCACAGACTAAAAAGAAAAGGATGGAGAGCAATATTCTATGCAACAGGAACCCAAAAAAAGCTTGTACAGCTATCCGATATTCAGACAAGGTGAATTTTAAACTAAAACTGCACCAAACAGTGGCAAATCCAATGCTATAAAACAAGTACTACTGGATACAAAAGAAGAGATCAGCATAAAGACAATTGAAATGGGTGACCTCAGTACCTCACTTTCACAAATAACAGATCAACTAGACAAAAAATCTCCACAAAGAAATATTAGAGTTGAGCCAAACCTCCCAACTAATGGACTTAGAACATAGCTGCAGAGCATTCCCCTGACAACAGAACTCCACATTCTTTTCAGCAGCATATGCAACTTTCTCCAAAATAGATCACAAACTAGCCAATAAAGCAAATTTAAGTAAATGTAAAAGAACTGAAATTATACCATGCATATAGTCAGATCATAGTGCAATTACGTCAGAAATCAGTGCCAAAAGAAAACACAAATTATGCAAATGAATGAAAACTAAACAATACACTCTTAAATAAACAAAGAGTTCCAGAAGAAATCAAGGAAGAAATAAGACAGTTTCTAAAACTAAATAATAAAGCCAGTACAACATACCTGAACTGAGGAAATATAATGAAAGCAGTCCTAAAAGGAAAATTTATAGCTGTGAATGCCTACATCACAGAAACAGAGCAAGCCCAACTAAATAACCTAGTGGTGCACCTCAAGATCCTAGGTAAAATAAGAATAATCCAAACCCAAAGATAGTAAAAGGAAGGAAATGACAAATATCAGAGCAGAAATCAATGAAATTGAGACAAAAAAAAAAAGAATTAATGAATCAAAGAGTTGGTTCTTTGGAAAAATAAAATAGACAAATTTAACCAATCTAACCCAAAAAGGAAAGAAAACCAATGCAATTAGAAATGAAAAAGATGAAATCACAACAGACTTTGCCAAACTCAAGAAATGTATTGACAACTACTTCACAAACTTGTATGCCAATAAATTGGAGAAATCAAAAGATATGAATAGACTCCTAGGTGCAAATGAATTACCAAAACTAAAACAAAAATTTTAAAACCCTGAATAATTCAATAACAGGTAATGAAATTGAAGCATTAGTAAAAAAACAAAAAAACAAAAACCCTTACCAACTAAGAAAAGCCCAACTCTAAATGAGTTCATTGCTAAATTCCACAAAAATGTCGGGAAAGTTCTAACACTAATACTCCTCAAGCTTTTTAATGACACTGAAAGGAAAGGAGTACTCCCAAAGTCATTCTGGAAGGTAGCATTACTCAGATTCCAAAACCAGGCAAGGATCTAAACAAAAAAGAGAGCTATAAGCCAATCTATTTAATAAAAAGAAATACAAAATTCCTCCACAAAATATTCGAAAAAGAATACAATGAATCATCAAAAAAGTCACACAGCATGACCAAGTAGTTTTCATCCCAGGGATGCAAGGATGATTAAACATGTGCAAATCAGTGTGTAATATATCACACGAACAGAAGCAAGGACAAGAATCTCATAATCATCTAAGGTGATGCAGAAAAAAACCTTTGAAAAAATCCAACATCCATTCATAATAAAAACACTGAAGAAAATGGGTATAGAAGGATCTTATCTCAACCTGATAAAAACCATGTATAACAAACCTACCGTCAACATCATACGAAGTGGAGAAAATTTTAAATCTTTCCCTTTAAAATCAGCGACAAGAGCCAGGTGTGGTAGCACACGCCTTTAATCCCAGCACTCAGGAAACTGAGGTAGGAGGAGCGTTGTGAAATCGAGGCCGGCTTGGGCTACAACGCGAGCGCAAGGCCGGCCTGAGCTACATAGTGCGACCCTGCCTCAAAAAACTAGGGCCGGGAGTTTGGCTCAGTGGCGTAAGCGCCTGTCTGGCAGGCATGAAGCCTGTGAGTTTGATCCCTGGTGCCACAAAAAAAAAAAAAAAAAAAAATCAGCAACAAGACAAGAATGTCCACTAGCACCACTCCTGTTCAATATAGAACTTGAAACATTAGCGAGAACAATTAGGCAAGAAAAAGAAATAAACAGGATAGGAAAAGAGAAAGTCAAATCATCATTATTAACAGATGATATGATGCTTTAGATTGAAGACCCAAAAATCCATCAAAAGGCTCCTGGAATAAATAACCAAATTCAGTAATAGCAACATACGAAATCACCACACAAAAATCAATATCATCCCCATATACTAATAATGAACCCATTGAGAAAGCAGAGAAAAAATTCACATCAGCACCAAGTAAAATTAAATACTTACAAATTAACCTAACTAGTGAATTAAAAGACCTCTACAATAAAAACTACAGAACTCTGAAAAAGGAAACCAAAGAGGACATCAGGAAATAGAAAGACAGCTGCTCTTTCTAGATAGACAGAACCAATATAATAAAAATGGCCATGCTTCCAAATTTACATGCAGATGAAATTTCAATTAGAATAGTAAGGGTATTCCTTACAGAACTAGACAAAACAATCCTAAAATTTACAGGAAACCAGAAGACACCAGAACAGCAAAAGCAATCCTGGAGGAAAAGAGTAAAGTACGAGGCATAAGATTCCTGGACTTGAAGTTATATTACAGAGAGACTGTGGTAAAAACAGCATGGTACTGGTATGAAAATAGACATGATGACCAACGGAACAGAATCTAGGATGCAGAAAAAAACAGAGCACGTTCAACTGCTGGATCTCTGATGAAGGGAAAAGGTCACATAGCAGAGGAAAGATAACCTGCTTATAAATGGTGCTGGGAAAACTGACCGCCTACACACAGAAGATTGAACCTAAACCCATATCTTTCACTAGGTACTAAACTAAAATCAAAATGGATCATAGAACTAAATGTTAAAACAGAAACAGCTTGCTGGAAGACAAAATAGGTAAAAGTCTTGAAGTCAGGCATGGGCAAGGACTTTCTGAGCAGAATCCTGGTTACACAGGAGATAGCACCAAGAATCAACAAATGGAATCATACATGTGTTAGTTACTTTTCTCATTACTAACACACAATACCCAATGCCCAAAGTTAAAAGAGGAAAAGTTTATCTGGCTAACAGTTTGTAGAGGTTTCAGCCCATTGTCAGCTGGCTCCAAGTCAGGGTGGCATGGCAGGGGGGCATTGCAGAGGAGAAACAGCCCCTGGTGAGGAGAGGATAGCAAAGCAAGCAAACAAGGAACAAGAAAAGCTTCTTTCTGTCCCTTATATTGTATCCAGGCTAACGGGGTTAGGGTAGTACTAAACCAATCATTGGACTGATGTAGTAATCACCTACCCTTAATTCTAACACCCTTAGTGCTAGCATTGCTCCATGAATCAATCACACATAGATTCACCTCTGAAAAAGCCCCACCTATGAACTGCGGATTTATCTGAGGGGCACCAGCACCTGCCTGGCAAGCCCAGTCGTGCATTTGATCTCTGATAAAAAAAAAAAAAAAAAAGCCCCACCTATGACTGGGGGGACATTTAGACACAAACCATAACAATAGCAAATCAAAAAACTTCTGTTCAGCAAACAAAACAACTAGCAGAGTGAAAAGACAACCAATAGAATGGGAAAAATTTTGCCAGGTACTCCTCAGAGGACTAATATCTAGAATACAAAAGAACAAAAAATTAGACCCCCAAAATAAAAGACCCAATCAAAAAATGAGCAACTGAAATGGACACTTCACGGAAGAAGGGGTACAAATGGCCAAGACACACATGAAGAAAGGCTCAGCACTGCTGGCTACTAGAGAACTGAAAATTAAAACAACGCATTTTACCTCGGAAAGAACGGCCATCATCAAGAAGTCAAATAACAAATGCTGGTGAAGCTGTAAAGCAAAAGGAACCTTCTACACTAGTGCAGCCACTGTGGAAATCAGTATGGAGGTCCTCAAAAAAAACTGAAACTAGAAATTCCTTTTGACCCAACTATTTCCCTTCTAGGTATCTTTCCAAAAGAATTAAGGACAACATATCAGTGATATATGCATAACTATATATATGTATATATATAGCACAATTCATAACAGCTAAATCTTGGAAGCGGCCTATATATCCTCCAACAGATGAATGAATGAAGAAAATGTGGTGTTTACACACAGCGGAGTACTACTGTGCCCTAAAGATGGACAAACTTGAATTGTTTGTAAGATAACGGAGGCACCTTGAGACCATAATGTTAAGTGAAATAAATCAGAGACCCAAGTTTAACTATCACATGGTTTGTTTATGTGAGAAACTGAAAGTATAAATAAAGAACAAGACAGAAGACAGATAATAGGAAGTACAGTTACATCTTTCTCAAAGGGGAATGAGATTGAGAGAAGGAGGGAGGGGAGCGAAAGGGGACGACAGAAGGAGTTAAGATGTGTTACGTCCACGTACCAGTTCCTCACCAGGAATACAAACATGTACTACAAGCACATTCTCATAAAAAATAAAATAAAAAGGCAGGCAGGCCCAGATTGGGCAGGATGCCCCTCAGGACACGTATCGGACAGGCAGCCCCAGCCCGGCGTTAGCGGACTCATCCCAAAGGTAGGGTGCATCTGATTCTTGGAGTCACTCCTGACGTACCGTGCGATATTCCCAGGGTGCGGCTGAGGTCATTGCGTTGAAGTCACTGCACGGCTCTTCTGTTTAAATTCCTCCTCTGCCTGCTCTCGGGCAGCCTGCCTGGGAATAGGGTGAACGCCAGGGATGTGAACCTCGGGCTTGGGATGTCTGGGGTCCAAGGACAGCCCGGAAATGGCCTGGAGAAGCCGGAGTTCTTCAAGGTCCGAGGAGATTGCGGCAGCAGCCTGTCGTGGCGGGCGCACGGGACAGACTAGAGAGAAGACGGTGCCTTTATTCCATTTTCTGCCTCTGTCACTGACTGCTTGGAGCTCCTCCTCATTGAAAGGCACTAATGCCATCCTGGGGTCTGCACCCACACACTGTCACTTCATTTTAATCACTTCTCAAAGGCTGAACCCCTAAATGCCATTAACTATGACAATGGGGATTAAGTTTCTAACGTGGATTTTGGGAGAGACACTTTCAGACCACACAGCGAAGGGTTCACTTAGGACAGGCTTTTACTTACAGTTAAAACTTGCAATGTCACTCCTTAAAGTTGCTAAAGTTAGAGCCAAGCCTCTCAATATATCTGGAAACCAAAAGCTTTCGCGCCAGTAGTGCTCAGCCACACTTACAAATCAGTGGGGCACGGGCTAAAAACACAGACTCCAGATGTGACCCTAAACTGCCAGCACCCTGGGGACCTCTGCCACAGGCAGTGTGCGAGCCGCACTGCACTGAGCGTGTCGCCGGGGACACAGGCCACACAGGTCCCGCGGCCGCGGAGGGCAGCGTTTACCCCGCCACCGCCCGCAGACATAACTCACTCACGGGCAGAACTGCTTTTCTGCGGGGCCTCTCAAGCGCTTCTAAACAGATCTGGCATTGCTTTCTATTTAAAAATGTGAAAACAAGTCTTGTTTTGCTTTGGGGTGAAATGAGCAGTAATGGGACCTTTTGTTTTATTTGTCTCGATTGTCCATTTTTGTAAGAAAGCGAGTAGCAAGCAAAACATAAATGGATGTGGGAAATTCTGCTGAACTCAGCAATGTCTTTAAAAGGTAGATACGGCCCCAGAAACAGAAAATTCCCAGGTTGGTCACCGCGCCTGCACGGCAGGGGAGGCCTCCGGAGCCCCCGGGAGACCGCTCACACGCGTGGTTCCGTGCGGGCAAAGCCGTCCTTGTCCCTGATCTGTTTAAAAAGAAAAATTTATAAAAAACAACTTTACTGAGATACAGTCTACACACCATACAATTCACCCACTCTGGAAAATATTACATTATTAACTTCATTAAACTGTGGTAAAGTAATATATAACAAAAATTTTGCTCTCTTAGCCACTTCTTAAAGTGCAAAATTTGGTATGTGGCAATGATTACATCCATAATATCGTACAATTATTAAAACTGTTTCCAATCCACTGTCCTCACCCCCAACGGAAACTCTGTGCCCACTCAACACTCACGTCCCATTCCCCACCCGCTAGCAAGTGAGGTTCTATTTCTGTCTAAGAACTCATCTACATTAGGTGTCTCCTGTAAGTGCAGTCAGAGATTTTTGTGTTTGGGGTCTGGATTATTTCACTCAGCCTATATTTTCCAAGGTTCATCCGTGCTCAGCATGCGTCTGAATACCATTTGTGTCTGGCTCATTTCACTTTAACATTATGGTCTTGCGGTACATTCTTTATCATGGTTAAATAGTAGTCCACTGAAGAGGAACGATTCTGACACCAGTGTGTTGTTTTTATCCGCAAGCAATTCTCTTGGTCTCTGTCCACTCCAGCTGGAAGCCCTGCATTTTAGTTTAATTCTGCCACTACCTCAAGTAGCTCAGGCCTGGAGCACTGAAAAGCGGGGTCCCAACAGACCGTGCCTCACCAGAGTCCGGCTGGACCCCGGCCGCCTGTGCTATTGCTGACTGGCTAGGAGCTCAGACCTCCCTGACCGGCCCCCTCAGGAGGGTGAAGGCCTGGAGGGAGCGGACCACTGAGAGAGCTCTGCAGGAGCAGGCACGGCTGCCTGTTCACCCCGTGGGCGCAGGCTGAGTTCAGAGAGTGCAAACAGCAAGACGCCAGGGTAGAACAAAGGACTCGAAGCGGGAGGACTTGCCGCCTGGAGGAGTGCGGAGGCGGAGACGGCGTGGCTGCGCGCCTCTGAACGTGCAGGCAGACGTGCGTGGTCACGTCTCAGATGGACGCGGCCTTGCTCTCCTGCGGGTCCCCACGCCTGTCAGCGATGGCCTCGCCCACTGTGTGCGACGCTCAGGTCAGTAATGTGCCAGGCAGATCAGAAAACTTAGGAAAGTGCTCATGTTTACAATCTATGATGAGATGCAGCCCACCGACAGTCTGCCGCGGGAAGACTCTTAGGACCTACAGCAAGAGGCTTGGGAAGGGGTCTTCCCTCCCTGGGTCTGTGTTCCCCCACCCCACTCCACCCCAGCCCCAGCAACCAGGAAGCCCTCTAACCCATCCTTCCAAGGTTTGAGGAAGGCTCCTTAGGAAGCCGGATGGACCACGTTATTGGACTTCAGCGACCAGCTCAACCTTCCACCTCTCAGCCCTCTCCAAAGGGCTGGGGTGGGGCTGAATATTCCAACCCTGTAATCACTGGGTTAGTTCCTTTGGCAACTGGCCCCACCCGGAGGCTGTCCACAGCTTCCAGCTACCAGTCATCCTATTAGCATGCAAACATACTTACTCCTTTGGTGTTTCCATGGGATTGGGGAAATGCGTGCCAGGATGTGGGGCATAGAACAAAATGTCTCTTATTATGTCAGCACCATTGTTATGTATATTCTAGTTGGATTAATTCATTTGTAGATGGATGTGTGGGT
>RJWM01034700.1:0-19504 GCA_004363535.1 Dasyprocta punctata | reverse complement strand
CTTGTTTTGTAAACCTGTAATGTTACTGTTGTGCATTTACCCTAGTCGTTTGTTTGTCTCTTTTGCTTGTTCTCTTTGTTATAGATGCATTTTTTTCTTCGCTTAAATAAAAAATTTTATTGACTCTGGAGCAAAAAGATAATTGTGTCCAATTTTAGGTGCTGTTTAGTGAAAGTCATTTTTCTATGTAGATAGTAATTCAAACCAAATAGCAATGTATTCAGAAATTCAATGTCTTACATATTGTACAAACAGAAAGTACATACAAGAAATAAAGAGACATAAGACATGAAGACAAAGCCACATAAACAATTATACTAACAAATATGTGAAGTATTATAAAAGACTATTCATAAGAACCCATAATGAGAAAAGATCTAAATTAGATCAGTAAAATCAAGAGAAGTGGTATATTTTGGAATTATTAATTGAGGATGTGTAGGAATTTTTCATGTGTTCACACTGATATCTAACAGTTCAGTAAACAAGGTGACTACAGCAACTCCTTTATATACAATAAGCTACTATTCTTTGATGGTCATTTCACAGTTAGACTTTCAATTGTTAGTAATTTCTGTTCTAATAGGTGTTTCTTTTTAAGAATTATCGTACAAGTTTATACAATGCATTTAATTTAAAGTATCTCATTGAAAGTTTTAGATCTATTTTGTTTCTCTTAAAAGATAGTACAAGATTCTTTTGCTCTGCATTTTTGGGTTTACATTTACTCTCCCACCTTGTATTCTCTGTTTTAAATTATGATTTCTTCTGTCCTCTCTGTATTTTCATATCAACTGTCCACTTAAATATAGATATTTTTCTAGTAAAATTTACTTTGCATATTGCATTATCTTGGTTCTCTTATCTGGCATATAAGCGAATATTTTGGGATTTCTCAGGTAAAAGTGAGTTTCCAGGTAAAACTACTAATTATTATTCATTCCCCAAAGAGATCTGGATATACAAGATAGAGCTGCACTATTAATCTCTATTAGTTCATCCAAAAGAACAGTTTGTGCTTTCATTGTTTGATTGTTTGATCATTTTTGTGCCTAAATCTTGTAACCTGAACAACTACTTCTAAGATAACAATATGCAATATATTAATTAGTGTTAATTTCCTACTTTTCAAAAAATTCCATATCATCTCTATCCTTTTTTCTGTTTTGCTTTTTTAAAATAAAAAAAGAGATCTGGAAACAAGATGCTATGCCTTATTTCTAATATCATTTCTTTTGAACATAGACATTTTGTGCCACTATAAAGCATTTGGTCACAAAGGATAGTCTAGGAATTTCTCTATAACCACAAATTTTTTTGCAGAATGAAGTAACCTATAACAGACTGAAGTGTATGAATTATTCCTTACTTTGCTGAAAACTTTTAGGATATTTATAAATCATGTGTTTTACCTCCCAAGCTGTGTTTCATGTACTTATTACTTCATTTTCCTAAGGAGAGGTAAACATAGCAAAAATAAGAGTGTATCAGTGAAATTAAAAATCATAGGAGCTTTTCTCAGCTACTTTAGTTTACTCAATCTAATAGAATCATAAAGACAGAAGTAGTCTCCAATTCAACAAATTCAAGCCAATAAATTATATGAATGTGTGTCCTCCCTTGTTTTACTCAATCATTTTTGTATTGTGCTTTGCCAATCACCTTAAACATGTGGTGATTTTATAAATTAAACTTTTAAAAGATTCAAAATAACACTACAATAAGCAGAGTATATACCTTTCCCACAGTGTTTGTCTGAAAGTTATATAACCTTCTCCATATAATTGATCTCACTTCTGTTGATGATCTAACAATAGTTTTCATAACCATGTAGATTATTTATAAAAAGCCATATGTCTTACTTATTTTTTCTCATTGTTGAGACAAAATACCTAACACCCAAAATTAAAATACAAAAGGTTTATTTTGGCTCACAGTTCATAGAGATTTCAATCCATAGTTGGCTGACTCTAAGGCAGGATGGCATGGCACAGGGGCATCGCAGAGAAGAAACAGTCCTCGGTAGAAAGGCAGGTGAAAGCATATTAGCCTTCTTTTCATTCCTTATATTTTATTATGGCTACCCACCTTAAAATGGGTATAGCATTCACACCCTTAATCCTAGCCAGAAATATGTTAAACTGATCAGTGGACTAATTTAGTAATCACATATCCTTGATCCTAGCACCACAGACTCAAGATCCAGCCACCTCTGAAAGACCCCCAGGACAGTGTGAGACTTTGGGGCAACATATAGACACAAGTCATAACACCACACAACTTGGAAACTTATTTTAGCAAATTAAAACTTAAATTACCATAGTAGGAAAAAAAAGTTATGCAAAATATTTCTGATTTCTAAGCTAGAGGGCTCATTGGCAGGGCACTTTGATGATCTGGTTAGATCTTCCAATAACTACAAGATCTACCACTACCTAGGATAGATCAAAATCCCTACACTACAGAAAGATACACAAAAATTCATCATTTAGCAAGAGATTTTAAATTTTCCCATGTTATCAGTTAAACCTCTTGGAAAGTTTCATTCTTTCTGTTTCCCAGTTAAAAGAAACCAGTATGCCTTAGAGACACTAGACTCTTTTTAAGGTTAGGATTATTTTGGTCTTTATAAATTGTAATTTTTGTAAATTTTTATTTTAGGCTTGATTTGAATTTATTAGTCAGGGCCCTAGTGCAACTAAGAAAACCTTATATTCACTGTCTGATTTGTCATGTTAGCAGTGACAGCTATATTATGTAAGCACTCATAGTTTTTATGTTTTCTTTCTTTTCATAGTCCCTTGGTATAACTCCTTTTAAAATTGCTCAGCTAATGACTATGGGAATGATGCCAATGTGCTTCATATACTTGATCAAACTTAGCATCCATAAGATTAACTCCACAAAGTATTTTTAACTCATCATTGCTGCAGACACTACATGACATCCATATACTGACATTCAGTGCCTGAACCTCTGCTATCCTATAGGTCAAGTGGTTCTCAGCCACTGAGATAAAATCACAGATGTTACCAGATTTGTTCTCACTTTGTATCTCCTCTTGGTTGGAGCAGCTAAATCTATAGGCTCTGTGCTTTCTGAATCTTAAGCTCTTCATTTCTACCTTCTGACAGATCTATAGTCAAGTACTCTCCCAGTGAATATTCACACACATCACTTTCCCTTTGTATAGTGTATTAGTTGATCCTGTGTCCTCCCAAGGACTCGTAATTTAGACGGGGCTCAGTCTGGCATTCATGATTGGTTTGTTGTCTAGCACTGGGATTGGTGGTGTGAGTGTTGCACATGGCCAGGGGTGAAACTGACATACAGAATAAGGGCAGGATGAACATGTGTCACTCTCTCTCTCTCTTGCTCCTTCACTCTTGCTGGGTTCACGCATCTTGGTGTTTGGCAGCTGCTATGAATGGCTGCCCTACTACGCCATGCTTCCTTGGAGCCAACTGAGTATGGACTGAAACTCCCAGAAACTGTAAGAAAAAAGCCTTTCTTTCCCTAATTTTGGGTGTCAGGTATTCTGTCTCAGCAATGAGTGAAAAGTAACCAAGACATATAGTTTTAGCATGAAGAGGTGTGACTTAACAAATGATGTATCACCTTTTACTGCGGGTATTTTGGCTTCCCTGTGGTCTAATGAAATTGACTATCCCAGGCTTGTATCATAAGGGCTCTGTCACAAATGTGTTGATTTAGTGTTAAAGTTAGTCTTAATTCAAAATTTAGGCTATATACTAGAAGAGTTAGATTTGTCTACATCACTTTTTGTAAGTTAAACTTAATTTTGAAGAGAGTAAAACTGAACAAAATAAAACAGAATAGAGTCAGTCAAAACAAAACAATGAATATAGTACATGACTTCAAAAAAAGGTAAAAGGAAATCAATAATGGCTACTATAATACCTCTTGTTATCTTCAAAGTAACTGCCCATATCATCAGGCATAATAAAATCAAACAAAATGGTACAGAATAAAACCAATAAAACAAAACAATGGAAGCAATGCAGGAATTCAAAACAATAGTAAAACAACAGTGGTTACCATAATGCCTCTTCTAAGTAGTTGCCTATATCATCAGACATAATACAATCAAAATAGAATAAAGTCACTCAAAACAAAACAATGAAAGCAATACAGGGCTTCAAAACAAGGTAATAGGAAATCAATAATGGCTACTATAAGGTACTTTGTTATCTTTGAAGTACCTGTCCATGCCATCAAATATAATGCAATTAGATAAACCTAAACAGAACAAAAGTAAACTAAACAAAACAGTGAAAACAATACAGGATTCAAATCATAATAATAGATTAACAAT
The DNA here is from genome assembly GCA_004363535.1 of Dasyprocta punctata. NCBI lineage: Eukaryota > Metazoa > Chordata > Mammalia > Rodentia > Dasyproctidae > Dasyprocta > Dasyprocta punctata. The sequence goes on along the minus strand of RJWM01034700.1, from coordinate 15,168 downwards.
GTCCACTGCCTTCCCTTTTTAGACACTTCCTCCCCTTTCACTTTCACAATATGTATTGTGTATTTTGAATCCTACTAACTCCTTTAGTTTTGTATACTAGAGAGACAACATGATGTTCACCCATGTGACTCTGGATCATTTCATCCATGAGCATGATCTTAAATTGTATCTATTTACCTACAAAAGCCTCAAAGTTATCTCTTTTTTTATAGCTGAGTAGTTTCCCATTGTATAAAAATACCATGTCTTTCTTGTCTACTCTGCAGATAATGGGCAAGTTACCCCCACTTCTTTATGTTTTCCTGTCACATCTAGCATTGTTCTCTCTCTTTTGACTTTCAGTCTACGAACCCCCTTTTGAGTTAAATGTGTTTCTTGTATAAAGCATATTGATGGATCCTGTCTCCTGTTCCACTCTGCCTGTGTTTCTTTTTATTGGTGAACTGAGGTCATCTGCATTAATGGTTATGGCCAATATGTACTGCCTCATCTTTGCCATGCTATTTTCCTGCCATTAGTTGCCTAATTTTCCTCTCCATTCAATTGTCTGCCCCACTCAGTGATACACCTTTGCCACTGTTTATGGAGCAGTGGTCTTTTTTATCTCTCTCTAGAATGTCCTTCAGTATTCTTTGTAGGGTTGGTTTGGCAGTCAGGAATTCCTTTTGTTGTTCATTGTCATTGAAGCATCTTGTTTCTCTGTTAATTCTGAAAGCTAGTTTTGCAGGGTACATCAACCTGGGTTGGAAGTTGTTTTCTTTCAGGACTTGAAATACTTTACTCCAAAGCTCCTCTTGACTTGATGGCTTGTGTTGAGAAATCTGTCATGATTCTGATAGGCTTTTCCTTATAGGTGATCTGTGTTTTTTTTTTCTAACAGCTTTTAATAGTCTATTCTTGTGCTGAGTTTCTGGGATCTTGATTATTATATGTCTGGGTGTAGATCTATTTTTGTTATGGCTAACTGGAGTTCTATATGCTCCACTTAACTAAATGTCACTTCTTTTTCCCATGCTTGGGAAGTTTTCTGATATTATTTCTGTACATAGACTTTTAATGTCATTTTTGTTGAGCCCTGAATTTTTGCTCACACTTTTTATTCTTAAGTTATGTTTCTTTGGGTTGCCTTGCAGCCAGTGAATTGTTACTTCCAGGTTCCGTGTTATTTTAAAGAGATCTTTCCTTTTGCAATCACAAGCTGCAAACCTATCTTCAAGGTTTGAAAATCTATCTTCAGTTTCTTTCAAGTGGTTTTGCCATCTTTCAATGGAGTTTTTAATTTCCTGGATCTCTCTTTGAATCTATTTTATGTATTCTAAATTTTTTTGTATTGTTCATCCAAGATTTCCCTCATTTTTCTATGCTCCTCCTTCTTTTATCTATGTCTTCTTTAGAGATGTATAGCAAATTTTCTATGATATTTTTCATTTCTTCTTTTACCTGAGCTAGTATTTCTGTTCTAATTTCTCTCTCTCTCTCTTTTTTTTTTTTTTTTTTTTTTTTTTTGTGGCACCAGGGTTCAAATTCACATCACGCCTGCCAGGCAGGCACTTAAGCCACTGAGCCAAACTCCTGGCCCTAGTTTTTTGAGACAGGGTTGCACTATGTAGTTCAGTCTGGCCTTGTGCTCACATTGTAGCCCATGCCGGCCTCAAACCCACAATGCTGCTCCTACCTCAGCCTCCTGAGTGCTGGGATTAAAGACATGTGCCACCATGTCCAGCTTCTCATTTCTCTTATAGCCTCTTGAGGTTGTTTCTTTACTTCAGCTCCCATCATTTCAGAAACTTCAGGTGTGTGACTGCTACTCCATGTTTGCATATCTGGACTTGCTTTGCTTGGATTGGAGGCCAGAGAATGCCTTTTGCTTCTTCATCTTGACATATTCCTGGGTTCTTCTGGACAAGTGGTTACTGGGGCCCCAGGCACTTCCTATATTGGCTATAATTTCTCTAAAGTGAGACCATTTGGTTCTTCTAGCCAGAGCTGGCTATGAATATCTGATGGTGTAGGGCTGTCTGCTGCTGTTCCTAGCCTGCAATGGCTCCCTGATGGCTGGTGGAGTGCATACAGGGGCAGGGCAAACCACTGCCTCTGGACCTAGGCTTGTCACCAGTAGGGATCCTCCATTACTGTCCCTGGAGTGTGTGTGGGCGGGTGGGGCCCACTGCTGCCTCCAGACCAAGCTGGCTACCCACAGGGAAACTCTAGGATGTCCCCTAGAATGTGTATGGCGGCAGGGCTCAGTCCAAGCAATTTCCATGGGTCTGTACCCAGCTAGAAGTTGCTGGAAGTAGCCAGGAACAATTCTGGTTCTGGGCTTATCCAGCCTGATTCCAAAATGGTTCCCAGCCAATTGCTCTCTCCCACGGGAGGACTGAGTCCTCTGCATTCACCACCAGCCAGTTCAGTCTTCCAGGTCTGTTGCTCCCATCCACTACGACTCTCCTCCAATGATGCCTCTCTCTGCAGAGGCCTCCAGGGTTGCTGCTAATATGTCATCTTGATTGTCTGTCCCCAGGTTCCAACAACTCCTCTCACAAAGTGGGTCTGGCTCCAGGCAAAGGTGCCACCAGCTACGACCTTCTTCTTCATTTAAATTTTTCTTTTTACTCTTTCTGTGGGCTTTAATTCTTACTTCAGATTCTTTCTGGGTCCAGGGGACCCATTTCCTTACTTCTTGTCTTCCCCATGATGTTACTATATTCCAGCATTGAACTGTATCTCTCTGAGAGACTGTTTACTCTGCTGCTTACTGTTCCACCATCTTCTGTCTGCAGCTGTAAGTTAAACTTAAAATATAATAGCTTAACACAAAAGAGAAAACATTTTATTGACTCAGTTATAGACCTAACCTTGAGTTTTAACCTCAAGCATCAGCATCAAAAATCAGTTAACACATACATCCTATGACAGTAAATGTGTAAAGAGAACTATTTCAAAGCCAGGTTCCTTCAGAAATATAGAGTTTAAGTCATTTAAAAAGATTCTGAAGACTCAAAATACTTAGAAAAGAGTATGCATGTGTGTAAAATCATATACAAATATATATATAGATATACATTTTGATTACAAGTTCCTTGAACAAAAAAGTCATAGATATGTGTATACATGTATGGACTTGCAAATATATATATATATATATATATATTTTAATATACTTATATATATATACATATATTTATTTATTTATTCATTTATTTATTTGGTGAGTCATTGTTATGTGTTTAAAGGATAGAGGAAATTTCAGTCTATGTATATTTTTCAAATTAAGCTAAAATTTTCATTCAGATGTAGAAACAATATTTTCTATTTTCTATATTTAAAATACTTTATCCAATTACAAGGATGCAGTTTAAATGAAAGAAATGTTTCTGAATAGTAGTCTAAAACTATGAGTCTAATCTATCAAAATTGTTTTTAAAATCACAAAATAAAAAAGAAAAGAAAAGAATAGTATTGCTGTGGTTTGGATCAAGAATGTCCCCCAAAGTTTTCATGAAGTTATATGTGGAACTTTTGGAAGGTGATTGAATCATGGAAGTGACATATCTGACTTGCTATCGGGAGATAGGATGTTATAGAAAGAGTTGGGTCACTGGTAGGAAGAGCTCATCCCTCTACTCTCTCTGCTTTCTGACCACCATAATCTGAGCAGCTCTTCCTTCACTATGCTCCTCTCGCTTACCTTCCTGTCTTGAATCTGGATAACTGAACGGAAATCATAAAATGAACTAAATTTTTCCTTCTTAAATTATGGGTGTTGGATATTGTGTCTCAGCAATAAGGAAGTGACAAATACAGATTTTTGTACTGAGAGTGGGCTCATTGCTGTGAGTGCACCTGACCATCTGGTTTATAAACCATTGGAATCAGTTTGTGGGAGGAGTTTGAAAAGGCTAGGAATGTGATCCTAGAATACTCTAAGCTGAGCTTGAAAGGAAATTCTGGAGAGAGTCCAAAAGATCACAATGCAGATAGAAATGCAGATGATAAAGGCCATGCTCAAGAGGTTTCAGCTAGGAACAAAAGGATTCCATTGGCAGCTGGACTTGAGTCTAGGTGTGTTATACTAATATTATGGTACAAAAATAAAACAAAACAAAAAATGTGTCTCTAATTTGCTCATGTCTTGAGACTTTGAGGAGGCTGAGATTAAGGGGAGCAGATAAATTAATCTGATGGCAGAAATTTGAAGGCAGTCCAATCTTCAATCTGTGACATGCATAGCATTGAGGACTTTTAACTTTTAGCTGCAACATGCATACAATTTGGGTTTTTTCTCCTTTAGGATCAAGTGACAGCACAGTAGTGTAATTTTAAATCATTCATCTTCCACAAAAATGTGTTTGTAAAAAGTAGGCCAAAAAAAGCAGAGTTTGGTTGCTGAAAAGATTAGCATTAAAAAGAAGCCAAGTGGCCACTGTGAACTCTTTCAATGATCCACTCTCACTCTTCAGAGTGCACTTTTTCCCATCCTTTAATAAATGTATATCATGGACCCAGCCACTGTCCACCTGGAGGAATTCAGGTGACTGACTTCTCTCCCTGCATTACAGACCCAACAACCAGCCTGGCAGGAGGAATTCAGGTTATTGGCTCCACCCCACCATGCACATCAGAGGGACTAGGTGACCAGGAAAATGGGAGCCACACAGTAGGACACTGAACAGGGTGCACATAATGAACAGGCAGGACTAGCAGTATGGAAAAGTTCAAAACAACATTAGCAATATAAGCCAAGAGGTGGTAAATTAGGTGAACCAGCATTGTGCTTTGGGACAAAGACACACAATAGAAGCAGGCAGGTGGGGCTACTCCATTTCTTTCCTTTACCTTTTTTTTACTTTATTTTTCTTTTTTCTTATCTTTTTTCCCTTTTCTCTCTTTTCTAAATGGTTGTAGATGAAGTCAGCCACAGAAAACTGATCCCATCCCCCAAACTCAGAGAGCAAATTTAGATAATTCCTTGCTTACTTCTTAGTTCTTTCTTTACAGCCCTCTTCTCTAGTTTTCCAAAACTTGTATGATCATCCTCTGTCCTCTAGCCTTGCTTCTATTTCCTTTTCAGTTACGTTTCTTTTTTCCACTATCTGTAAATTTCCCCACTACAGAGTAGAACTATTCTATTAAGGGAAAACACTTTCCATAGAAGCTTCTGATTTATGATCAGTTCTGTCATATAACAGTAGGTTTTGCTCTTATGATTTCAGGTACAAAATTAATAGTTACCACAGGTTGTCAGTTTCTAAACTGTGCTTGATGCTGTTCTTACTGGCAATTATACTACTTTAGGATATCATATCTGTTTTAATCTGTTGTTCTTCTGTAACAACACTGGGAAGCCCTGGGGTAATAACCTCACCACAGCCGAACACCAAAGTACTGGGGAAAGAGCCAAATAGATACCAACTTCCCACCCTTAATTAATTGTGAATGTAGGATCTTGGGACAGACACAAACCAAGACTCTCCTACACACAGAAGAATCCGTGAAGAACAGACTCTTCCAAGAGAGACTTTTTACTGGTGATATAGCTACCTACTACAAAACTTCACAAGAATCATCACAGAAAAACACAAAAAAAATTTTTAAATAGAAAAGGACAAGATTAAAAAGCAAGCCTTTAATCCCAGCACTTGGGAGGCTGAGGTAGGAGGAGCGTTGTGAGTTCGAGGCCGGCTTGGGCTACAATGTGAGTGCAAGGCCAGCCTGAGCTACGTAGTGCAACCCTGCCTTGAAAAACTAGGGCTGGGAGTTTGGCTCAGTGGTTTAAGTGCCTGTCTGGCAGGCGTGAGGCTGTGAGTTCAATCACCGGTGCCACAAAAAAAAAAAAGATTAAAAAGCAAAATGTAATCTCAGACATCCAGCCCACTGAGAACAAGACAAGGAGACATCAAGATAGAGGAAAATGGAAGAGACACACCTGAAATTTCTGAAGTTATAGCAACTGAAGTAAAGAAACAAATTCGTGTGGCTTTCAGAGGAAATCATATCAGAAATAATCTCTCAGGTAAAAGAAAAATGTCAACATTCATAAAGGAATTGCTCAGGAAGTCTAGAGTAGAGATAGATTATATATATGTATATATTATAATGATAGGAAAAGGATAGAAATCATGAATGATCAATATAGGAAAGAGATAGAATACATCAAGTGAATTCAAACACATATCCAGGAAATTAAAAATTCCATTGAAAGTTGGCAAAACTGCTTGAACAAACCTGAAGATAGTCTTTCAGACCTTGAAGACAGGATTACAGCTAGTGATTAGGAAAGGAAAGATCTTTTAAAAATAACAATGGAGCCGGGCGTAGTGGTGCATGCCTTTAATCCCAGCACTTGGGAGGCTGAGGTAGGCGGAGTGTTGTGAGTTTGAGGCCGGCTTGGGCTACAATGCGAGCACAAGGCCGGCCTGAGCTACACAGTGTGACTCTGCTTTGAAAAAACCAGGGCTGGGAGTTCGGCTCAGTGCCTTAAACACCTGTCTGACAGGCGCAAGGTTGTGAGTTCAATCCTGGTGCCGCAAAAATAAATAAATAAATATAACAATGGATCAAGAAATAAAAATTTAACCACTACAAGATGACACAAAGAAAAATAATATAAGACTAAGTAGTGCCAATGAAAAAAATCAAGAGTCAACACAAATGACATAAAAATTTATCTGCAGAAGTAATAGCAGAAAATGTCCCAAGCATGGGAAAAGAATCTAAGAGATGGATAAGGGAGGCATATAGAATTCCAGTTAGCCATAAGCAAAATAAGGCTACACCTAGACATATAATAATCAAGATCCAAGATTCAGCACAAGAACATAATGTTAAAAGCTGTTAGAGAAAAGAAACCAATCACCTATAAAGGAATCACAGCTGAATCACAGCCGACTTCTCAATACAAACCCTCGAGTCAAGAAGAGGTTAGAGTGAAGCATTTTGAGTACTGAAAAAAAACCAACTCCCAACCCAGATTGATGTACCCTGCAAAACTATCTTTCAAAATTAATGGATAAATAAGATACTTCGATGACAAGGAACAAAAGAAGAAATTCATGAAAACCAAATCAACATTACAAAGGGTACTGAAAGATATTCTACATACAGATAAAAATGACCACAATTCCAAGAACAACAAGAAAAAGAAACCACCAAACAGGGCAAGCAATAAAATGGAAGGGAAAAGAAGGGAAGGAATGGCAGGAAAAAAGCATGGTAAAGATAAGCCAATGCATATCACTTATAACTCTCAATGTCAATGGCCTCAATTCACCAATCAAAAGAAACAAACTGGCAGAATGGATCAAGAAACAAGATCAAGCATGAGAAACACAATTAACTCAAAATAGAATAATAGTCGATGGATGAAAAACAATACTCTCTGCAACAAGAACCTAGAAAAAAGCAGGAGTAGCTGTTCTGCTTGCAATGTGAACTTCAAACCAAGAATTATCAGAAGAGATAAAGAAGGTTACTGTATACTTGTTAGGGGAAAGCTTCAAGATAAGAAAATAATCATAAATATGCATGCAACAAATATGGGAACACCCAACTATATTAGACAAATATTAATAGACATGAAAAATCAAATGAGTGATAACACAATTATAATGGCAGAAATTAATATCCCACAGTCACAAATTGATCAAACAGAAAAAAATCAGAAAGACATATCAGAACTAAACCAAACCCGTGAACAAACAGTCTCAGTTGGGTATTTACGGAATGTTCCATCCAACACCACCAAAATATATATTTTACTCAGCTGCACATGAGACATTATCTAAAGGAGACCATACACTAGCCCACAGCACATGCTTAAGTAAATGCAAAGGAATTGAAATAATTCCATGCATATTATCTGATCATAGCACAATAAAATTGGAAATTAATGGGAAAAAACCCACAAGAACCCATAAACACATGGAAATTAAATAACACTATCCTAAACAACTACTGGGTCACAGAAGAAATTAAACAATATCTACAATCAAACAAAAATGCAAATACAAATTACCAGAAACTGTGGGGACACAATGAAAGCAGTCCTCAGAGGGAAATTTAGAGCACTAAAATCCCACATCAGAAAAATGCAACAAACACAAATAAGCAACCTAATGCTGTACATCAAACTTCTAGAAAAAGCAGAGCAAGTCAAGCCCAAAGCCCAAAGAAGGGAGGAAATTACAAAGATCAGAACAGAAATTAATGCAACTGAGACTAAGAAAGCAATACAAGGAATTAATGAATCAAAGAGTTGGTTCTTTGAAGAATAAATAAAATTAAATGGAGAAAACTGAAAACCTTCAACCTAAAATCAGAAACAAGACAAGAATATCCATTATCACCACTCCTACTCAATATAGTTCTGGAAACACTAACCAGAGCAATTAGAGAAGAGAGAGAAATAAAAGGAATAAGGATAGGAAAGGAAGAAGCGAAATTATCATTATCTGCAGGTGATATGATACTCTACATAGAAGACCCCCAAAAATCCACTGAAAGACTTCTAGATGTAATAGCCAAATTCAGTGATGTTGCTGGATACAAGGTCCACACTCAAAAATCAATAGAATTCTAGTACACAAACAACAAACTCACTGAGAGAGAAATAAGGGAAAACACACCCTTCACTTTAGCATCCAAAAAAATCAAATGCTTAGGAATCAATCTATCAAAAGAAGTAAAACATCTATACAGTGAAATTTACATTACTCTGAAAAAGGAAATTGAAGATTTCAGAAAATAGAAAGATATTTCCTGTTCATGGATATGAAAAACAAACATCATGAAAATGGTCATTGTCCAAAAATTGTTAAATAGATTTAATGCAATCCCAATCAAAATACCACTTGCCTACCTCACAGAGCTAAAGAAATCATTCCTGAAATTCATCTGGAACCAGAAGAGACCTGGAATAGCAAAGGCAATTCTGGGCAACAAAGGGAAGGCAGGAGGCATCACAATCTCTGACTTGAAATTATACTACAAAGCCACTGTGATAAAATGAGCATGGTACTGGAATCAAAACAGACCTGAAGATCAATGGAATAGATTAGAATATACAGCCACAACTGCAAACACACTTAGCCACCTCATCTTTGACAAAGGGGCCAAACATGTACATTGGAAGAAAGGCAGCCTCTTTAACAAATGGTGCTGGAAAAACTGGCTTTCTATATGCCATAAACTAAAACTAGATCCATGTCTATCACCATGCATTAAAATAAAGTCAAAATGGATCAAAGATCCGAATATTAAAGCAGAAACACTAAACTTACTAGAAGACAGAGTAGGTAAAAATCTTGACGATGTAGGAGTAGGAAGAGAGTTCATGAACAAAAATCAAACGGCAAGGGAAATACTTCCCAGAATCAACAACTGGGATCTTGGCTTATTAAAAAGTTTTTGCATGCCAAAAGAAATCTCCAACAGAGTGAAAAGAAAACCCACAAATTGGGAAAATATCTTAGACAACTGTTCCTCAGACAAAGGACTTCTATCTAAAACATATAAAGAATTAAAAGAAATCAGGCCCCTAAAATTCAAGGACCCAATCCAAAAATGGGCATCTGAGATGAATACACACTTCTCAGAGGAAGAAATACAAATGACAAATAAATATATGAAAACATGTTCACCATCAGTGGTCATTTGGGAAATGCAAATTAAAACAACACTGAGATTCCATCCCACTCCAGAAAGAATGGACATGATAAAAAAAAATCAACCAATAACATACTGGAGGGGGTGTGGGGAAAAAAGAACTCTTCTCCACTGTTGGTGGGAGTGTAGACTGGTGCAAGCACTGTGGAAATCAGTGTGGAATTTCCTCCAGAAGTTAGGATTAGAGATTCCATTTGACCCAGCTATCCCGCTTCTGGGCATTTTCCCAGAAGAATTGAAAACATCATACCACAGTGATATACGTGTGCGCATGTTTATAGCAAGCCAATTTGTAATAGCTGAAACTTGGAAACAACCCAACTGCCCATCAATCAAGGAATGGATAAAAAAGATATGGTTTTTTATACAGTGGAGTACTACTCAGCTATCAAGAAAGATTGCATGGAGGCTTTTATAATTAAATGGACATGACTTGAGACAATACTCACAAATGAAATGAATCAAACTCGCATGTCTAAATACCATATTGTCTCCCTAGTTTAAGAAACTGAAAAACTATATACAATCCAGGGTCTGCAATGGATACTGTGTAAGGATAAGAAACTGCTCAAAAGGTAAGAGTAATTGAGATGGTTGTGGGTAGGAAGGAGGGAAGGAAAAAGGAAAAAGACATAAATTTATGTATATGTATGCATGGAATGGCTAAAACGACTATACTACTAAATATATTAGTTATTGAAAAAGAACAGTTAATACTCATGAGTAGATCAATTTTACATGTCTATATCTGTTCATCTAGACAGCCCTTTTGAAGGTAGCAATATGCAGTATTGCAACCATTGTCCGATTCCTATCATCTTGTTTTGTAATCCTATATTATTATTGTATTGTATTTGTCATTGCTGTTTGTTTGTGTCTTTAGCTTCTTGGCTCTTTTCTGTGTCTTTTTTCTCTTAAATAAAAAAAAAGTAAATGTTTCCCCCAAATCTCATGTACTCATAAGCAGGGCTTTTGAAAGGTGATTAAATCATGGAGAAAATATAGCAGACTTGCTGTTGGGTGATGGGGTTTGGTAAGAGGACGTGGGTCACTGGATGTGTGACCTAAAACGGTATCTCTCCCTCCACATCTAGGCCATTTACTCTCTTCCTCCCGGCCACAATAATGTGAGCTGCTCTTCCTCCACTGTGCTCCTCTGTCATGCCTTCCTGTTTTGGAGCTGGCTGACTATTGACTGAAATCATAAGCCAAAATAAATGTCTCCTCTTTTAAATTGTGGGTATCAGGTATTGTGTCTCAGTGAAAACAAAGTAAGTAAGACAAGTATCATTTGAAAATGCATGACTGTAATTTGTAACTACCCATGTGTACACATGCACACACACAGTCCTATATTAGAGTATCCATAAAAGGAAATTGAGAAAAGGGGTACCAAAAAAGAAACTTTTCTTTTTCATGGGAAAACGGATAATGATTGTTTTATGTTTTGAAGAACCTAATATTAATACTTGGGTAGTTATCAATATTTTCTCTTTCAGATAAAGGAAGTACCTATTCTATCAGTAGAAAGGCAAAGGTTAGTCCTTTAATTAGTTGGAAGATTAGTGATGACATAACAAATTATCTGTGTTTGAAAAAGAAAGAATGCTTGGCTTCTGAAAGATAAGTAATTCAATAATACCCTGATACACCTAGTCTTGAAATTTTAAGACACTTTGTTAATAATGCCTTTTCTTTGAACTCTAAAATTTATAATAAATCAGAAAAATTAAAGTATCAGTGAGAAAGGGTAACAGTGTTTGCCTTGAACATTTCTTTTGACTCTTCTTCTAAAAGTATCATGTTGAAAGACATCATTAAATACAATAGGGAAATTGTCTTTTTAAAAAACTAGTTCTAGAAAAATGAATATTCATATGGAGAGTAGGGAAGTGTCTTGATCTTCTGCCACACACACATGCATGCAAGCAAAGATACACATACTATTCCAACCATATGATAACCATATTTAAATATAAAAGGTAAAACAATGAAATATTTAGAGGCAAACAGAATATATTTGCAACTTTCAGTACACAAAAGTCTTTAAACAGGATATGAAAAGTACCAACAATGATACAAAAAAATAAATGTAACTGTTAAAATTAATTACTTCTGCTTACCAAAATTAATGAATAATAATAAAAAGGTAAACAGAGCTTGGTAGAAGACATTTATGTTGTGTATTTTGAAATTTGACTCATACCACATTATACAAAGATGTCAAAATTGATAACAAAAGCAACCAAACAGAAAAAGGCACCAGAAGCTTGAGCAGATAATTTAATAAAATATTATATACAATATTAAATAAACATATATAAAGTTGATTTGCTTAATCAACCATTAGAAAAATGTTAAGTTAAAACTCCAATCATTGGTACACAGACTCCAGAACAGCCAAAATGACAGTAAATAACAAGTGTTGACAAGGATATAGAATAACTGAAACTCATAAGCACTGCTTGTTTGGTAGTTTCCACTAAAACTCAACATAAATATAACCTATAACCTAGCAATTCCCTGCCACCTGACAGAAACCCATACATATGATTTCTAAAACACATGTACTAAAATCTTAACAGCAACACTATTCACAGTAGCTCCAAATCAGAAATTACCTGCAAGTTCACCAGGATAAATGAATTGTGGAATATTCCCTAAATGAATAGTAACTAAAACTGAACTGTAAGTCTCTTTTAATGCTACATTATTTTTAAAACATTAGGATGTTATCTTGTTTTGAAATCCTGTATCACTTACACAATTTTGTTTTGATTGGCTTTATTGTTTTATTTTGCTTGCTTTTATTCTCTTTAAAATAAAAAATTACAATAAAAAAGACTCAAAATACATTTTATATGATTCTATGACTTTACATATGTTTTTGTATATATCGCACAGCAAAATTAACACATAATCTAATTAATCCATGATATTACATCTTAAGATAGCAATACTAAAGGTTAGAGGGGTAGGTTTATACTGACTAGGGTCAGGTGTTCTTTGGTATTTTTCTGTCTCTTTTTATCTCTATCGCTCTTAATTTGAGTTCTGATTACATAGGTATGAGCAGTCACTGCAAATTTATTAAGATGGATACTTGCAATACATGTACCTTAATAAACGTATGTTAGAATTCATGTATTTTAAATGTGCATTTTTCTACTAAATATTTGTGACAGTTACATTTCACTGTATCAATTTGATTGACTTGGGAACTGACCACAGATTAGTAGAGCACACTCCGAGTATGTCTATGTGGGACATGGAAGCACCACCTTAGGTATGATAGCAACAGGATACTCTACCATAAAAAAGAGAAAAAGGAGCACTGGTCATATGCAGAGTCCCCCAAACCATAAACAGCCAACAAAATTATATGGAATCTTCAGCTATGTACAGCTCAGAAAAATCTGCAATTTGAATAAAAGTATGCTGACTCCATCTGACGATGAGTACTAAGGAACTTACTAAGAAAATGCTAGAGAACACTTGTTAAATCAATCCACAATAGATTTTGGAACTGTTGAATGAAAACATTTTTGGAAAAATATGAACCCCTTTGCCATGAATGGAAGAAACTGAATAAATGGTAAATCAAGTGAAGGAAAAGCCCTAGGAAAGGAAGGTCTCGTATTATAAGTACATGAGAGGAGATACCAAGGAAGCTGACTTGTGGGTATGGCTATAGTTGTATTTCTAACACTTTACAATTTCAATAGAAGAGGACTCTCTCAGTCACTAAAATTATCCTGACCCACTCCATACAACAAGTCCAGTCACCTAAATGTACAAATAATTCATGTTATTTAATGTGAGCAACAGAAAGTATGACCAAACAATATGAGAAAGGAAGAAAATGAATTTACTATAAGGACAAAACCATTAGGGTCTTCTAAAATGTCTGACAACAAATCAGAAGGAAACAGTAAAGTAGTATGCAAACACAGAGAAAGAACAAATGCAAATGAATAAATATCTAAAGCGATTAATTAGACATACAAATCAGAAAGATAAATCTCAGAAATGAGACTGCAAAATAAGAGCAGGATTTGAAAATAGAGCTCTCATAACTAAGAACAGAATTAGAAAACAAAGATAATTTTTTTAATAAGGACAACTGCCTCTTGAACTTGAAAAAGATACCATGGAAAGTGGAATAAAAGGGTAGGATAAAAAAGATGAAAATGTGAATAGAAATTATATGAATAAATACATAGAGAGGCATAGACAACAAGAAAATAATTTATGATATAGATAAAATAGATGATCTACAGAAACATATCATCAACATATACAATAAAAACTAGAAGTTGTATCATCCTGAAAATAAAAGGCTTCAATATATTTGCAAAGGTACACCATACATTTGGGAAAATTGTTGTACAGTCATCACTCAGAAAACTCCTATTAGAAAATTTGGGGGCTAATGTTAAATAATTGTTGCGGGCAGTCTGTTCAGGACTCCTTCTGTCTCTCACTTGGACAGAAGCCTTCTTTGTCTCAGTAAATATATTCTGCTCTTAACCTCCATTGTTCCTAAAATTCATTCTTTGATTTTAGAGAACACAAACTAATATTGGACATCTAGTAGGTTGGGATTTTCTCTCTTCTATATCATTTGGAGGTCTTCCACTGAGATCATCAGATGGAGGTAAGAGTTTACTTTTGCTTCATAGACTCTGAACTGGGCCTCATTTAGGTAACAAATTTTTATGCTTGAAATTTTGTTATGTCTTTGCCCATTGCTTATAATTGCTTATGATTTGTCTCTTATATAGTTTTGTTAAAACAATGATAAATCTAAGTTAAAACATGAGAAGGTTACAAGGTTATAGTTCTTTAATGGGACATTTTTATTTCTGTTTTGTTCTTGTTCATGTTGCATTTACTAAATTTACTGGTTCTCCTTGCTTGACTTTATTTAGACAATGGTGCTAGAGATAGCGGTGGCCATTCCTAAGATTTGGAGGACAGGTTTCACTGGGACAGACTGGCTCTGATCCTCCTCTACACTCTATAGGAAATGTCAGTCCTGTTCTCCTTCAATTTCCTTTCTCTGGCCTTACTTCTAATCTTTTCTTACCACTTTGTACTTTACTTTTTAGAGGCATGTAAAATTAGAAAAAAAAAATTTCTGCACTGTCCCAACCTTTTCCCTCTACTAAGTTAAGCCCATAGAAAATGAGTGTTTGCTAATGCCAAAGACAGGAAATCATCTTAGATGAAGGATACATATCCCATTTCTGGGACAGAATGGACATCAAAATTTTGCCCACCCAAGAGAACACACATAAAAGTCATGTCCCAGCTTATTGTTCTGGACCAATTTCCCTCAGATGACTGAACCTGAGACACGGTGGAAAGAACTGACTTCTGGGTGAAACCAGAAGGAGCGTGGGCCAGGGGTTTAACTCAGTGGCACTAGCCCCTGCCTGGCAAGCACAAGGTCTTGAGTTTGATCCCCAGTAACCAAAAAAAAAAAAAAAAAAAAAAAAAAAA
>RJWM01034699.1:0-19506 GCA_004363535.1 Dasyprocta punctata | reverse complement strand
ACAAGTAACTGAGCAAATGGTTATGATGCAAGAAGAGGGAGTGGGAAATGAGGGTGGGACGAGCTCAGTGCTCTTCCAAAGATTGGCAAACAATGCAGTGGGGTTGATACATTGCCTAGCATTTGCCCACGAAACCCTCCCAGTCACCTATAGGTGGTAAGAGAAGAGTAACTAATGCCCAGAAAGACTACCACTTGAGAGAACACCCCCACTTGCCCATCTCAGAAGCAGTCTAGTTTCCCTTTCCTTTGTCCATATTAAAGAGGAATGCTTTCCATAGCTGTCATTCTTTGTCTTTGTATCTTCTTGCAAAGTCTTCCTGATTCTTTCTTAGTCCTTCTGTCTCACTTATGATTATAAAATTTTCATGAATCTTTCCAGCTCCTTGTTTAGCATCAGGAACTTGGAGTCAGTCATGCTGGAATATTTACACTATGAACCCTGGCAAATGCGACAAAAGACTTGTAGATAAGCTCCCCAAAGTAGGTGATGAAGACAACAAAAGTATGTAGAGGGAAGCCTCTGGCACTGCAGTTAAGTAGGACAGAAGTAAAAAAAAAAAAAAAAGTGATGGTAGATGTCTTCTCTGGTATTGTTACCACCTAAGTCATCTACTCTTCATTTATGATTATTAGTTGGGCATGTTTATTGTTTTATCGTTTGATTATATTATCACAAACTTAAGAATAGTCACTTATCAATGATTCTTATCACAAAATCTCTTGGAAAATATAGATTTTTAGAATTGTGGTGTCAAAGTGAAAGCACAATAAGAAATGAAAACAATCTGTTCTAAAAACCATAATATTTGGTTTACAATACAAAGAATCCACCTACATAAATTAAGGGAAAAAATCTGATCCTCATGGTGCATGATTGCTCCACCAACAGGTCAGGATTTCTTTTCCCTCTGTTTTTGAAACTACTGAAGCCAAAGACCATTAGCAGCCTGATGATCCTGCAAAACTTGTTTACCTCAGGAAAATTGTTGGGCGATATGGAAACCACAGGAGTGGATTAGGCTGCCCACTCAGACACTCCATGTTGTCTTCAATTTAAGGTTTGAGGAAACAGAGCTGAAAAATGTGACCTCCCACACCTGTTTCTGAGAGAAAGACAAGTATCAAAAAGTCTATGAAAATTCCTCCCCTAGTTTCTTATTAATGACATGATGCTACTACAAATTTTGGAGGCTGTGGTCCCCATGACCTCCCAAAGGTCATTTGTAACTACATCTCCTGTGAGCTCTGAGCCCTTGCCATCCACAGAATAAAGTTGATCTGCTGACAGTAATGAGACAAATATGTATTAGCTTCATGCCTCAGAAACTGTAGTGCCCCTAGTGAATCCTTGACATTTACTGTGTGCAATTTTCCCTGGTGTAAAATGCAGCTTAAAAAACAACTGGAACATATGAACATGCAGGCAGTGACCGTGTCAGCCTAGAAGTGATTCGTTTAAACTATGTTGTAACCTGTTCCTCAAGTGCTGATTATGGTATGTGAATAAAATAGCAGTGCATATTTGGAAGAGAAGCTTAAGATATTTGGAAGAGATGTTTAATTACAAAATCACAGTTCTATAATGACTTTATTTGAATCAGGATATATATATATATATATACACACACACACAATTTTATTCTAACTTTCATGAATGTTAGTTTTTCACATAGCAAAACTAACATAATATAAATAACATATTAATCTGATACTATTTTCCCCAACACTACAATAAACTCCAATGTAAGTTATTTTTCCTATGCTACTCTTCTCTTCTTATACTCCAGACTTCTCACTCTCTGGCTATAATGTATCAAGCATAACCAACTTCCAGCATTTAGCATTTGAAGGACCTCCTAGATTGCTTCCCTTCCTCCATGTTTGCAGGACTAGGGTTTTTTCCTTTTCGTAGACACAGTTTAAATTTCTCCTACGAAGAAAGGCTTTCCTGGATTACTTGACTAATTTGTCGATTGTTACTATCACATTACCCTGGTTCAGGTATTTTATATCACATCATAATTTTTGTTTATACTTATTCCAACAGAAAGTGAGCACTAGAGGCTGATAGTCTTTGTCTGCCTTTGTTTGCACAGCAAAGAAAAAAATGCCTTTATCCTACAGATTTTGAGAATGTCCTTTTTTCCTCACTGAACATGGACACTTGATAATGCACTGAAAATGTTCTTTCAAAAATTTTGGCAATGGATCACAGACTCTTTGAATACGGGAATCAAAAATATTACCTAGCCCGTACTTTAAAGTAAAAAATCCAAATGTGAAATGGTAGACTTTGACACTCATTTTTGGTCCCCACTTTCAACCTTTCTCTCACACATTAGAATCTCTTATTAAGATTTACCACTACATAGACTTCAGTTAAATTAGAAATTTTGTCTACAGTTATCAAAATATTTGAGAATTAGATACACTTCTTTTTTGAAATTCTGATAAATGTCACTTTTGGAAGAGGCATACACTTTTTTTTTTCCTTTTACTTAGGTAGGAAAGTTTCCCATAGCATTAGCTATCTCATGTTAGATTCTCCAAACCATTTCCACTATCATTTTTAAAAGTCTACATGAAGAACTTATCTATTCATTTATTCATTCTCCACTCATATCTTAATGTTAAGTTTCTCATTCAAAGTGTCCCTTAAAAGCTTCATTGTGTTGCAGACCTGGTTGCCAGTTGATGGAATTTGAGGTACTCGATGTATCTTTAGGTCTCCAACTTCATCAAAATGATTCAATCCATTGATGAGTTCAAAACTTGATGGGCATATTGGAAGGTGGGCCAAATTGGATAAAGGAGGTTGCTAGTGGCATAACTTTGAAGGTTTTATCTAGTGCTGCGACTCTTTCTCTCAGTCTATCCTTCTCATACTGCTTCCTGAATGCTAGGAAGTGAACAACTTTCCTACATCACATGATTCTGCCATGATATGTTACCTTGGAGCCACCCAAAGATGAACTGAAACCTGTAAATCCATGAGCAAAAACAAACCCTTCCTCCTTTAAATTGTGCAAGTCCAGTGCATTGTTCCAGCAGTAATAAGTTGAGTTGCATAGCAAGCATAGAGTGAGAGCTCATGACGCAAAATGTTTCTAAAAAAATTGAATAAACTGAAATAACAAGAACAACATGGAGGTAAGGGTTAAATAAATAATAATCTTCATAAAATATTACAAAAATAATCATCTTCATAAAATACAAAGATCCATTTTCTGAAGAGCTTCATTGTTAGGGGCTTTGCTGTATAGATGATCCATTCACAATCTCTATGAAAATTAAAGATTATCATTTCTAATGTAGGGAGAAACCCCAATAATATTAATGTGGTCAAAACTGGTCCAAAGTCACATAGTTTAGTAGAGAAAAGCCAGGAATCTGATTCTAAAAGCCACAGTCTTTATCTTTTTTCCCCTGTGCACTGAGCTTTTGGTATATTTAAACCACACACACCTAACATTTGTCAATATCTTTCTTGCATTTGAGGTACGATGAACATAGGCCAACTTTGGCGCATCCCATTGTTTTAGGCAGGAATTATATGAAGTAGATATTCATTCACCTCTCACCGGCATGGATTAGAACACATATACTGAACTTCATTATTCAAAGCAACACATTGAAAGATTAGAAATAAATTTTACAGAACAAATACAAAGATCATGTAGTCAACACACAAAAAAGCCAAAGATGTAATAAGATGTAAAGTTGTAGGGATAATAAAATAGGTCTTTGGTGATAAAAGTTTCTGGGCAGAAATGTATAGGGGTTCTATCATGGGTTAGAAGGACAGAGAGAGATGAATGGCAAAAAGGCAATCTTGAAGGTCTTTACTAGAATCAGGACTGATAAGAAACTGTACATAGTAGTATACTGGCAGAGTTGCTTATGGCACTTCAAGGAGCTCTTTTGATCAGCTCTTACCTACAAAGTGTTAATTTTCTTTTTAAATTACATTTCACTAGGAAAAAAAACTTTTAAGTACCAATTCTCCTTATATTATAATAGATATTTCCTTCTCACACTTATTTGCAAGGTAGTTGTGGTTATTTATACTTTCTGGATTTGGAGGAAAGGCCTACAATGGAAATTCTCTGCCTAAGACTAAGAAATTATTTTGTTTAGTTCACTTCTTGTTATTTTGCTACCTATCACTGATTATTTTTTCCTTCTGGTAATATTATATATGTAACTTCATTGAACATCTATTCTGAAAAGATTAGTCCACATTCTACCTCAGCACTGAAGGGTATGCAAGCAAGTGTTACGTTTCTGTGGCCATAAGAATACTATTGTAAAAGATCATGATTGCAGTCTAAAAAATTCAGAATTTAGGTGAGACTTTCACCTGAATGACTGGCAACCAACTTTTTTCCCCTTAAAAGGGAGATGTGTGGATAGAAGTCTGAAACTACCAGAAGACAACATCAGAGGAGGGTTACTTCCAGATATACTGGAAAGTAGAGCACATATATAGAATGAGAATACCTTTTAGAACTTTATACATCAATATATACCCCCATGAAACTTTTCTTGATTTTTTTCAACCTCATTTTCCAATAAAGTAATTTATTTAAACCAAATTGATTGGGATTATCTGTTACTTATGACCAAGAATCCAAATAGGATTATTGGAAACATTTGAAGGTAATTTTGGTTGTCACTATGCTGCAGGGGTTCCACAGGCATCTAACAAATAAGAATAAGGGGTTTTTGGTGGCATGTAAAGCTACATACAGAATAATTTTACAGACAAAAAAGATTGTTCTCAAATGCCAACCTGGCCTTTTATGTAAACAATAGTTTGCTAGAGTAGATCACTGGGAAAGTTTTGCAAATGATAGCATGCCCACAAGAGAAAACATTTATATATATATATATATATATATATATATATATATATATATATATAGTATTTGAATGTATATAATATATATAATATATAAAATATATATATATGTACATATTAGGAGACAGGAAGTTCAGTAGGATCTCAGAGAACTTCATATATGGCAGAAAAGAAATGTAACTATTGAAGCTTTGCTATTGAGACTACATAAAACCTATATATTTGCAGCTTATCTCATGCCAATGGGGAAACATGGAAGTTTTTAGAGCAGTTGGTAATGTGATAAAAAGCAGTCTTATAGCATGATTAGCCTGAAGAAGTATGTTGGATACATTACAAATTGGAGTGAAGAGGCAGAAAGTTTAAGCAGGTTCAAGATCCTACTGTCCCTCTTCATGGAAAACAGATTAAGCAAGTACACTCAGATTTTGTTGTTTTATTCTCCAACATATGAAGATGAGATACACCTTAGGAATAAAATAAAAGTCCAATCCTTGTGGCAAGGTGTCTGTGTGCTTGTGTGTGTGTGTGTGTGTGTGTGTGTGTGTGAGTGTGTGTGTGTATGACAACTAAAGTCCAAATGAAGACTCTCATTAAAAACAGGAAAAAAAATGGTGCTTTGGGGTATAGCTCAGTAGCAGAATGTGTGCCTAGCATGTATGTGTCCTAGATTTCAGCATCTACAACAATAGAAAAACAAAACAACAAATAACAATCACTAAACAAACAGAAAAGCAGTACGGTCTTGACCTGAGTATGTTTCTAGTTCTTTTGTCAGCGGCAGGTATTTTCATAGCATAGGTAAGACAGTTGTTACTTGATTAGAACTCAAAACTGAAATGACTGAATTTGAGTAGCATCACACATTATACATTAACCCAAGTATCAATTTAGAAAGAATATACACGAATTACACATGCTGAGGCAAAACGTAGTACAGTTATTAAGTATGTATTTATAAAATTATGTACTTTGATTTCTGCCAATAGAGAAGACAAATCACTTGCTTTTCCTAATTAATAGAATGACACAACACATATTTCAGATTTTACCAACTTAAGGGTTCAAATTCTTCAGTCAGTGCTGTGTAATGTATGCTTTGCTTTTGATAATTAGTATCTTATCTATCAGACAATGTATTCATTGTCAGCAAAGGATCGACTAACTGAAACCCAAAACTGCGATGTGACATTTCATTCTTATTCTGGGCAACTTAATTACTGAAGTTGTAAATATGAGGCCAAATCATTAACTAATCATATTGAAGGATTTGATTCATTATGGAATGAATATTTGAGTGCCTCCGCTCCTCTTATAATTCACATTGTTAAAGCTCTGCCCGGTCTGTAGCATGTCTGTTCTTGACGATGTCATCCTTAAGGAAGTGATTAAGGTTAAATGAGAAGAATGGATTAGTGTCATTACAGGAAGAGACACTAGAGAACTAGCTGTTGGCCTTCCCTGTATGCACACACACAAGGGCAAGGCCACACCCACAACAGTGCAAATACCCGAAGAGACCCCACATCAGGAACAAAACGGCTGCACCTGATCCAAGACTTGGAGCTTGCAGAACTCTGACTCAATGAACTTGTTCTGTTTAAGGCATGTGGCCTAAACCAGACTACAAAAATCAGCAAACACAAAAAGAAGCAAATTAAAGAAAGGAGGTGAACAAAGACCACAGAAATAGAAACATTTCTGTGGTCAGTTCTTAAAATAAAATGCATAGGGAGATAAATTATTCATTCTTGGAACAAATAAAAAATTATTACAATATTGAACACGAAGTAAGAAAATCCTTACTAGAGAGGGATTAATTTCCTATGGATTTTCTGCCTCTAATAAGAATGTATAACTGTTATCATATAATATCTTTCTGGTAACAAGACTTTCTCTTTACATTATTATTTTTTCTCCTACTAGTTTCCAACCTCTTTTGAGGCAATAACTCCATTTGTGTCTGTATTTATATCCACAACCACATCTATGTATAATAAAGGCTTGATGACAGTTCCTAGTTTTCATTTCATGAATATATATTGATTGATTCATAGATTTAAAAGATATCAAATCATATCATATTTTTATTATCCATTCTCTTGCCTACATACCTTCCAGACTACAAATTCCTAGAGGGAGGTATTGTGTTTTTTCATCATGTAGTACGTATTTAATAAATAGCTACTGAGTATAAATAAATGACATAATAAATCAAACCAAGAACAGGAAGCTGTGAGGTAAGAGACACTTTTTCTAGAATGGAAAATTAATTGTGTAAATGTCTCTGCAGTGGGAAGTCATTGTCACTGGGGACAATAACGGGAAACTTAGTGAATGCTAAAATGTAACAATTACACTAGAGGAGACTGAAAGTTAAGATTATATGTTGAGAAGGCTTTGGGTAACTTTATTAGTATATTATTGAACCATTTATATCCAGGACAAGAAAAAATATCAGTGAAAATCCAAAGATAGGAATATATATTCCACATATATTGTATATAATCTACATATATGGTCAAAAAATCTGTCTTTATTTTGAAGCCTTTTTAAAACAATTACCTCTCTTTAATTCATGTAAAACTACTTTAAGGGAATGCTGTTAGCTTAGGGCCTGTAAAGGTTCTTACAAATATCCTTCTTTTTTCTTAGTCCAATACAAAAACTCATGACCTATGTCCATCTTGAAGCGTCTGTGCCTCAAATTTGTTTTGATCACAGTGTAGCAACAAACATAAGCGTAGTGAATAGTCTTCTCTACTGCAGTTCCTCTAGCTTGAGACAATAGTAACCACAGAACAGTGATACACCTCAGACCGCACATCACCCAGTGTCTTAGAAAATTTTCAAGGGCAAATACACTTGGTATGGAATTGAGGCACAAATGGGAGTAACTTCTTCCCCCTGGGAAGCAGCTTTGAATCCTAATTAGGAAGTGCCAGAGGAAAAAAAAAATTGCATTTTACAAAATCCTAGCTTTGGTTGTATAGCTTTGGTTTGATGTCTTCTAAAACTAAGAGCAAATTATATTTTTAAAAAAGATAATATAAAAAACTGGAATGAGAAAGAGTGAATGAATGATGAACAGGGGAAGGAGGAGAAGAAAGAAAACCACAAAAACCAGGATTCTATTAGAGTATGCCAAAGGTCAAATTATGTTTAATAACCTTTCTAATTTTATGAGGTATAAATATGATGATAGTCATGTCATGACATCGTTTAGCCCCGGAATTGAAGGAGCGCTTGGTCATTTAGATAATGGAGCTGGGGATGGTAATAGGATAAAACGTATAGTACAGGGTGACAGGTTAGTTCTTTTAGGATCATAGGCTCCTTCCCAGCGCTGCATAAAAGGGATTATTATACTGGCTTTCAGAAGTATCTTGACATTTCCATTAAAATCATGATTTTGACAGGTTTATGTATTCGGCCTCTTTCATTTGCATGGGATTGAAACTTGACACTAGAAATCCTCAGACCAAATGCATTTTAACATCACACAAACTTGCATATTTATATGTTCACTCAGCGAATTCAATGTGTAAGCCTATAAAATAGATATCAATTTTTAATAATCCTTATACTTTATAATTTTTACTAAATCCCTCATTATTTTGGCAAGTGTTCCTGTACCCAAAAGACAAAAAAAAATTTTTTTTGAAGGTTTTGAATGAACCCAGTTTCCACAGAGTTATATTATTGGTCATAACTAGGATACTTACTGTTTAACAAGTAAAGCATTCCAGGCTTTTCATGCAATTCTTTCTGATTTTGTGAAGCCATTTTTATCATTTGCATGTGTTATTAAAATATTTTCATACTTTTACTTTTATTTTTTAGGGATTATGCATTTTATTTAAAAGCATCATATTTTCTTCATTTAAATACTTCTGCATAGAAATTTTGTTTGTCAAGTGAAATTGGGCTTTTTTTTTTTGCACTATGATCTATGGCTATACTTCAAAGCACTAAACACAGAATTCAGAATTTCAGCCCCCACTTCAGACACACTAAATCAAGATCTGACTTTTAACAAGATACTTAGGTAATTCACAGGCATGTTAAAGTTTAAAACTTTCTGTTATAAATAACACTTTAACCAAAAGCAAATAATCAAAAAACTGTAAAATATCCAAGGATATTCTTCTTTTAAAACCACCAACTTATTATGACTAATCAATTACTACCTCTCTCAGTCTTTCACTAGAAGTCTGATGTCACATGCAGACCTTATCTTTGATTGGTAAGTATGTCATTTTACTGCCATTAAACCCCTCTATGGCAGAAGTTGACAAATTGATCCATGGGTCAAATTAGGCCTGCAGCCTGTTTTTATATTTTCTGTGAGTGAAGATAGGTATAAGCATTTTTATTTTTATTTTTTCAAATTTTATTTTATTCTTTTTTGGTTCCAGCGTTCGGTCTCACAACCTCGCACCTGCCAGACAGGCACTTAGGCCACTGAGCTAAATCCCAGGCTCTATTTTTTGAGATAGGGTCTCACTATGCAGTTCAGGCTGACCATGAACTCACTTTGTAGCCCAGGCTCACAACGATCCTCCTGCCTCAGCCTCCAGAGTGCTGGGATTAAAGGCATGCACCACCACGCTCACTGGTGTAAGCATTTTTAAATCGCTAGTCAAAAAAGTCAAACAAAAGACTATTTCATCACACACAAAAATTCTATGGAGGTGTTATGATTTGTATCTAGATGTCCCTCAAGACCCTTATGGATTCATAGGAGGTGGGGCTTTTGAAAGGTGATTGGGTTATGAAAGTTTACAGGCTTGAGTGTAGGACTTGGGTCTGTTCTGAGAAAGCAGGTCCCCCGGAGGTGTGGCCAGGAATGGTTTATCTCCCAGGTCCTAGCTTGATCTCTCCACTTTCCCGCTGGCTGGTCCACCAGACACTGAGCAGCTTTCCCCAGCCAAGCCCCTCCGCCCTGCCCTCTGGCCTTGCAACCTGCTGACTATGGACTGGAACATTAACCAAAATAAACCTCTCTTCTAAATTGTAGGTGTCATGTACTAAGTCTCAGCAAACTCAGCAAAGAGGAAGGGAGTAAGACCAAGAGCTAGGGGTTTAGCCAGTCATACACACTTGCTTAGAATACACACACACACACACACACACACACACACACACACACACAGGAGAGATAGGTATGCCATTCAAATCTTAGGACATTTAAATAAAATTCTATGCAATACATTTACTTTTTATGACTACAGTAGCACACTTGAGTAATTATAAAAGGGAGCATAATGCTACAAAGATAAGAATATTTATTTTTTATCCTTTTACAAAAAAATCTATACTACAGATTTTTGCACGTGTGATATATGATAATAATGTTAAACATAAGCCACTTTGATAAAGAAAACTATGCAACTTCTTAAAATATTTTGGATACGTACTCTAAGTGAATAGACACATAAATACATAAACCAGGAATTACTTTTATTATGAGTAAATAGAATCTAAAATCATCCAGTAACAGTTAGAATTATATCAGAGTTTTAAGCACTAAGATATATGACTTTTTCTGTTCTGTTCTTCTATGAGAGAGGATGACTGAGACAGGATCATATGTAAGAAACAAAAATTGAGGCGACTATTTGGTGAAAGCCATTTTACTACACAATTGTATGTCAGAAGGCAAGAACTACAGAAAGTGAGAGAGATTATTACAACATAATCTCATCCATAAGAGAGGAGCCATTGTGGAGTCCCCTCTTAAAAGTCCTACCTCTTAACACTAATACGTGGTGGTAATTAAATTTCAATAGGATATCCAGAGGGGATAAACATACCAATCCAACAGTTGTATAGGTACTTAACAATAATGTCAAATCTTATGGGCACAATCTAGAAGAAAGTCATAATGGGAACACTTGTTGAAGAAAAACTTGCCTTTATTTATTCCCCCAACCCGTGTGTGTGTGTGTGTGTGTGTGTGTGTGTGTGTGTGTGTGTAAAAGCTTCTGTGGGACATTAGTCAGAACTTCGAATGGCTTCCAGCATGGAACGAATTCCCATACTTCCTTCATTTTCAGAGTGGATATCCATATATTATTGCCCATTCACTGCTCACTTCTACAGAGATACGACTGATGGCAACAAATCTTTCTCAGGACATGGTTACAAACTAGAATAGACAGAAATTGTTCATGAGTAGCAGGTATCTATCACAAAAATCTTGAATTTAATGCTGAAGGAAGAAGGAATATCAGTGGCCCGGGCCATTACTTAAAATATGGAGGTAAAGCGACAAACAGTTGTGACAGGAAATGGGAGAGACAGAAATACTGCCACAAGCTGTGACTCAGGGAAAGGAAAAAGGATTCAAAGTCTGTGAAGGCATTGGCATAGTATGGCAGGATACAAGGACTGCTGTTCATAATGATGTCTCTAAATTATGGAGAGAAGAGATACCTGGTGCTTTCTGTCTACAATAACAATAATAACAAAACAATGTAATGTTTGACATATTTCAGAAAGTTTTCCATCAAAACTCTTAGCTGGAAACCTTTCTTACAGGGAGATGTTTTAGTTATCTGGAATATTTGAATATGTGAACGTCTTCACCCACGCTCCCATATGTATGAGAGAGAACTGTTCTAAAACAATGACCAGAAATATCAAGTCTAAACTCATCTTTCGTCAGCAGGATCTGTAGTCAAGGAAGAGAAGTCAACTCAAGAGAAGGAAGCAAAATTACCTAACAGGGCATGTAAACACATGGTGTGCTAACGTGCCTTTTCCCCCCATTTGCATTTAACATCCAAATTAATTATTTTTTTAACTGAAACTCTTCGTAAGAATTACAATCCACACCAGAGAAATCTTGAGTGCCAAGCAACTAGACCCATTAGAAAAGGTTAATCATTTCTTTGAAATAAGGCACTTATTCAGCAAGAACTTTCCAGTCACCTATGAGATCTTCAGATATGTCTTAACCGATGCACAGTGTATGACTTACAGCGACTCAAATCATTTGGTTCAAAAATGTGTAACAGTGTATATTCCAATGCTTGCATCTGAGAATAAAACACATTGTCTTGCACTCTAGCAATGAGCATCATTTTAGCATTCATCTAGTGTTTCCTTCATGGGCTGTAACTTAGTTCATTCATCAGCCTGAAATGGGCTAATTTAAAATAGTCTGAGAAAGAAAAGGGGTAAAAAGCTAATTGTCTGCAAAGAAGTGTTAAGAATGCAGTGAAAATATAGAAAATGAGGAGCTGAAAAGGTATCTTTCTCAGCTGCCGCAGCCTACTGTTTGAGGATACGTACCAGTAATTTGTGAAGACGCGTGGGCATTGAATTGCTCCGCACACAGAGCTGGTCTGGTGAGTGATAACTCCAATACGAGCTTTGACTTGAGTGGATTAGGTGCTAAGTGGGTTTAACAAAATTACCCAGAGCATTACATCATATTCCTCCCACTGCTTGTCACAGGAGCTATTGTTCCTATGGGACTCTGCTGAAAATGAAGTGGTCAAGAATTTGAAATTGGGGAAAGACTATGGGAATAAGAAGGGTGAAGATAAAAAGAATTCACCTAATTAGGCACTGTATTTAGAGAAACTGGGAAGAATTCTGCTGAAATTTGAGGTGCCTGGTTTAAAATTATAATTTATCTGTATTTATTTCTGTTGAATTTGAGCAGACTTGTCTTCAAAACTTTCTACTTGGAAGCATGATTTGGGGATGAATTAAAGTTCACAAATATCTGAGATAAAAAGAACCATTAAAAATGACCATTTCCTTCATTCACTTCCTTCTATCTCTTACTTCTTCCTCTCCTCCTTCGACCTTTACTATCAGTCTTCTTGATTTTCATTCTTCTTTAGTTCATACACTGGGCAGATAATGGATTATATACTAAGGATATTAGTACAGATATAGGCTACATGCCCTCAAGCAGTGTACCTGGGCCATTGTAAAACAGAATAAAAAGGAAATTTAGCAATGACAAGTATGTAAAACATGAAGAAGATATTTTCTGCCTTTAGTTTATACAAATATTTTTACCTGCCAGGGATTCAGTATGTGAGTGTGAAACTGAAAGAGCCTAAAATTCTAAATACTAGTTGAATAAATATAAGACCAACCATGCTAAGGGCTCAATCAGAAAGCAAGGCTAATTTCCGTAGAGAAGGTTCATGTCTGTTATACAAAACGTGATGCAGATTTTCTTGACAAGTCCCAGTATCTCATCTTACCTTAAATCCTCAAATGCACTATTTGAATTTGAAATCTGCAGTGCTTCGCTGGTGATTTTCTTCCATCTTTCAACCTTGCCAGTTGTGTTCTAAACAAGAGAAGCAGCCTCAGGGACCAAACCCTTGACACAAGACACAGTGTGATTCTGCACCAGCTTCTGTCACTTTAAACAAGGGCCACAGAAAACAACTACTGATTTGTATACTCTTTATCTCAGGACAAGAGAAAATGCAAGCAAAAACAAGGACTGAACTGATTCCAAAGTGGAAAACAGAATGTAAAAGGAAGTTTTCTCTTAGTGCATCGAATGGCAGCAGACTGGTTTCTCTTCACTGTAACTGTAGTCTATCCTTATGGCTCACGATTATTTAGATGGTATGTTTGGCTGATAGTCACCTTAGAAATACAGAAAAAACTCAATTGGCATCACTTTTATGGGTTCGTACTTCACTATCACTCCTTTAATGTTGTCACCCGGTTTTGCTACTCTTTCTTGATTTTTCCAGTTGTGAAGCTCATCATGACTGTGTAAAACTTATTAAGCCAAACAATCAGTGTTCTCAAGCTAATATGGCATGCAAGTACACTGGCAATATTACCACACTTTCCTGAATCGGGAGCACATTTGACACATTTTTTTTTTTGTTTTGTTTTCAATTCCTTCATTCTGGTAGTAGTTTCACCCTCTCAAACACTCTTTTCATCCACGATACAGATTCACATGTTTAAAAAATACTCAACTGGTTAAACACTTTCCTTTTAAAATAAGTAGGAAAGAAAAACTCTTAAATCAACAATATTATAATAAAAATTAAGGTAGAATTATGAGATATTAGAGAAAGATCAAAATGTTTCCAAGCATTCTGCCTCTGAACCTGAGAGGTAAGTTAAGGACAGAAACAAGTTTTTAGAGAAGAATCACATATTTAGTGAGAATTTAGATTTTGATGAGTTGTTATTTTTCAATCTGATCTACAGTTTTGATCAAGAAAATACTTGCCGTATTTTAATCTAAAAATAAATCTCTATGTTCTGCAATTTTTGTCTTTATTTTGTTTTCTGTGTATGTGTGTGAAAGAGAGAAGGAGAGAGAGAGAGAGAGAGAGAACTGAAAGTGTCATAACTAATGGAAGAAAAAATGATTATTAGTGGCAATTCTGCAATACTGTGTCAGGAACATGCTCCAAAATAGCTTCGGGTTGATAGGGAATACTTAAAGTGCCAGTGGTTTAACTGTTACTGACAGAAATCCCCTAGGGAAGGCAAGTGGTGAGCAGTGTAAGGAGCAGGCAGAACACAGCTCTGGACAAATGCACAAGCCCTCATCAAATGTGCAAACTGCCCAACTGCATCCATGTATGTCTCCGAGCTTGCACCCACGGCCTCACCAAGTCTTATCACACAGACGTCAACCTCTCTGATATATTTACTGACAAAAGAAGGATCCTTGATGAATGTTGATGCTGCAATCTTCCCCTAACCGTACTCCTCAAATTCAGCTGCCGCGCTCTCTAACGTGCCTGTTGAAGCCACAGTTCCTAGTGTGATCCCCGTGAACTCCCTATCACTTGTCAAATGAAGAGGATGCAACGTTTCCTGACTGTCATTGTGAAAAGCACTAAATAAATTTTAGCAATTACTAGCCTGGTGTTTTCTGATAACTTTATGGCAAACCACAGATGGGAAAACAGTAGAGTTCAACATTTAATTATATTTAACAACTCCTCAGTTTCCTTGTAAAGATAACATAGGGTCTCGATTTCCTTAGTTCCTTACTTTGCTATGAAAAATTCCCAGTAATGAAGAAAATGTATCCAACATATTACTGGAAAATATTCTTACAGCTTATTAGACTTATTTTATGGAAAATATCTCAAGGATATAAAAAATCCAAAATAAGTGGTCATAGAGTTATTTCAATAAACCTAGAGATAGTAAAATTTGCCCAAAAGAATGACTGTGAGTAAAAGAAAGAATACATATCACGATACGGAAGTTCTCAATGTTGAAAGTAAATAGAGAGGGACCTATCATTAAGACAGATCTAACATGACAGGTCGACCAAGTCATAGTTAAAAAAGGAAAAAATGATCAATTGTCTTACCTAGATGAAAAATGTACCAAGGTGTGCATGAAGTCATGAAAAAAACCAGCAAAACAAGAGGCAGAACATGTTTAGCATCCTTTTACTTTTCATAGGCCTTTCCATAGTAGACTGAAAGGGTCCAAATCTCTTTTTCCTAGAAAGGTGATACGTGCTTTCTTTTTTGAGCACCAAGTAAAGTGGAAGTGGGAGGTGGCAGACACACGGGAATTAAGGGAACAGGCGTCTAATCTCCTGGGCTCACATTCTAGTCCCTTGAATGTTAACTCTGCCACCTTGACAAACCACTTCATCCCTTGAAGCCACAGCTCTCTTCCAGACACGTAGAATCTCACTATTACACACTTTATTTATGACTAGGGCTATTGTGAGGGATAAATAACATGACGCATGTCGAGCAAGTTCAACATGTGTCTGGCACATGTTACTTTTATCAATGTTAGCTCTATTATTGCGTTGGATATAACAGTGCTTTCACTAGAGCTGCTGCGTTTATTAAAGTCCTCACTGAAAGCTGTGGTTAAATAAGCTTAGGAAACAATAAGCGAAAGAACACAAGAACAATATATAGACTGTAAGTCTTTTGAGATATCTCAATTTTCCAAGAGTGTGTCATAAAGTTGGAGAAGAAGCAATGCATAGGGTTTTCCAATTCTAATTGAAATCTGTTTTTTAAGCTATACAGACTTTGAAAACGGCACACCTTTTATCTGTACCCACCCCAGATGGGTGCCCCAGATTGAATTCCTTCCTTCCTTCTTGAATATTTCAGAGTGTTGTCAGTCAAGGCTCTTTCCAAAACCATGCCCATTGGTCTCATTTTCCATTAATTGAAAACAAAAACAAAAATAAAAACAAGTTCTCCATGATGGCAGAAAAAATTCTCAAGTTTTCTTTTAAACACCTTACAATAACTTTGATAGCCCTTATTAACCTTACCTTCTCACCTTTTTCCTAAATATACTTATGTCTGTAGAAAACACCAGGGGTCCATAGGTTCTTACAATATTTCTTGCCTCTATAATGGATCCCGACTGTTTCTCCACCTGATAAACTGGTCGCTGCTCAAGAAATAGTTCAAGTGTCCACACATCTGGAATGCTTTCCCAAGACCATTTGCTTCCAAGGTAGGTCTCAACTTTTTGAACTTCTTTTACTATAACAATTTATTAAAGGAAATTTCTACAATTTTCCCACTGCTAAATTTGGAGAAGAAAAGAAATGTCTTACTCATCTTATTTATTTTCAGTCCCTCAAATGGTATCTAGCCCCTAGAAAGATGGTATTGATAAACTAAGAATGCTGGAAAGAATAGCAAAACATACGCCCCATTGCTGTGGGTTAAAAGAAATAAGCCCATATAGAGAAGAGGCATTAGCTACTATTACAGATCTGCCTCAAGGCAGGAGTCTATAGCTATGCTTGCCTGCAGGTAGTAAGAGCAATTCAGTCAAATGATGTCATTTCCCCCTAAATCCAAAATGCATTTCTTCATTTCTTATTACCCAGAGTATGTGGACAAATACAGGTTGGTTGAATCACAGGATTGCTCTCAGGTTATGTCTATCAGGAAGATGTAAATCCAGCCTATACCTTGGCATTTGATAATCAGTTTTTGCATTTAATAAATATTATTGATGAAATTTTATCTTCAAACTGTAAAAAAAGTATACTATTCAATTTGAAGCACAAAGCTATTTTTCTCATTAAAGTAAACCTAATACGTCTTTTAAAACAAAACGAAGTGGCATTTTTTTTTTTTTTGAAACAGCAATTAGGTTCCAATAGTTTCAAATTGATTGGGCATTTTGCAGCTTCTACCACAATACAGAAGAACAAAAAGACTGAAGGGAAAAATGAATTTTGTCTAAAACTTAATTGTAAAACCATTGACTGCAAACCTGACCTAAATACTAAAATTTGACATTTTAAAGACTGAGTAAGTTTTAGTCAAAACATTTATATGACTTCGCTCAAAATTAAAATCTTTCTGAAAAATAAAATTGAAATAGATTGCTAGAAACAGTATAATTCCAGAAACTTTAGTAAATGAAAATAATCTTTTAAAAAAATGAAAAAGGAGACCTCCATGTCAGGAATTTCTAACTTTTACAAAGAATCATATGTTTATTTTCGAATCAAAAATTCTTCAGTCTAAAATGCAAATCAGTAGGAGGGACTAATTTTATGAAGGCTTTGAACAGATAAAACCAACAGTTCCTAGAGAACTTACCAACCCTTTTTGGATGAAAGCAGATAGAGAAAACAATCATTTTGCCAGGTTTGACCCGAAAGTGCTGCCCAGGCCTGAAGGGAAGGAACTTGACACGGTGCCTCCCAATCCTGTCCATCCAACCCATCGCCTCCACCACAGTGATTTCCTTTCCTATCCCAGTGCCAGACTCCTAGCTCACAGTCTTTTCTACCTTGAGCTATGTCCCCACAAACTTTAAATGGGCTAGTTTCTGCCTTCATTCATCTCTGCTAAAATCTTACCTTCTTAGAAATATTTTGTCTACAATAGATCACCTCATCTCTCTTTATTCCTTATTTGATTTTAATTTGCATGACTTAGGGAAAATTTAACCTGTCTAGTCAGACACATTTATATCCTTTTTAATTAGTTTTCTTTATATCCTTCACCTGTAATATGTGTCCCAACACTAGAGATTCTTCTTTATCACTCTACTAGCATTTAGAAGAGAAAGAATGAAAATATTCATTAAAAGTATGAAAGAATAACTTTCCTTGGATCACACTGTTTTTGGTTTGTCTTTTATGGAACAGCTTCTTTTTTCCCTTATGCACACGGAAGCACACATACACCCATGACAAAAATGTAGACGAATGTGCTAACTATTGTATTACTTTTCCATGGTGTTTTCAGTTGACATGGATCATCTAAGACCCTACAAAACATTTCTTTAGACTGAAAAAAAACCCAAGCTAATTAATAATTCTAATGTTTAAAGTAACAAACTTATGGAATAAAATTAAATTTGAAATAATACCTTGTGTTTGAATCTGTAATTTTCTATATCCAATTAACATTTCACTTGAGGAAGGGCTAAAATATATGTTTAGCCAGAGACAGAAGAAACTGAAAATCTGATCTGAGGATGTGATGTGAATGATAAAAACAATAATTATTCATGGCTATAGAAGATATAGTTTATTCATGTTTCATTTCATACTTCAATATTCATGAAAACAGCTTCTTGGTGTTGCCCCATATAGTACTTTAGAATGTTGTAGGAACAGAAGATTAAGTGTAAAGATGTGGCTAATGCAAATGGATAACTTCAGAGGCAATTATACTTGGTTGTTTGTAGCCTCGGACTGGCAAAGGAAAATACCCAAAATATTCCCCTGCTTTCAGAGGGACAAGACAGGACTAGTGTGGTGGCTAATTTTGACTGTCAGCCTGATTGCTACAGAGACTGCTAGAAGTTTAGTGAAGTTCAGTTGTGGGTGTGTCTGGGTAAATCATGGGATATGACTTTGGGAACCATATTTGGCAGTTGGTCCCTTTCTTTCTTGCCTTCTTTCTTTTTTTTTTTTTTTTTTTTTAAACAGAGTCTTGCTATGCAGTTCAGGCTGCCCTTGATCTCATTTTGAAGCCCATGCTGTTCTCAAACTTGCAACCATCCTCCTGCCTCAGACTCCAGAGTACTAGGGTTACAGGTGTGCACCACCATGCCCTGCTGACTGGTTCCTTTCTTTCTGGCTCTTTCTGCTCATTCTGCTTCCTGATTTCCACAAAGTTGGCAGCTTTCCTCTATGGAGAACTACTGCTCTAATGTCTCTGACTTGGGCCACTCAGCTGTGACTGAAACCCCTGAAACCATGAGCCGAAATAAACATTTCCTCCATTAAATCATGTACCTCAGGTATTTGTCCAGTAACAGAAATTTGATCAATAGAGATGGAGAAAGCTTCTGTGCCAGAAGAAGTCTCACAGTCTGATTGATATGAGCCAGAACCTGTGGGTACTGAGTGACCTTGGATGACCCGGACCCTAGTTGCTCATGGGAATATTTATTGGCCTGAAATTAGCACAGACAGATGTGTGACCAATTGTTAGTATTGCGTGAAAGTATTTTAATTCAGATACAACCTCGGGAAACCAAGTAATGATGTTGAAATTCTGAGACAAGTCTGACTTGATGAGTTCTACTTTCATTTGCTGGGGTGTAAACTTGTCATGAAAGTATAGGCAATTTCAGTTGTAGTGATGATAATGTAGATTTTACTAGATAAATTCTCCCATAGATAAGAAGTATAAGCTCACTGAGAATAAGCTAAAG
>RJWM01034698.1:0-19504 GCA_004363535.1 Dasyprocta punctata | reverse complement strand
GATGTGGCATTTTTATACAATGGAGTACTACTCAGCTATTAAGAAAGATTGCATTGAGACTTTTGTAAGTAAATGGTCACGACTTGAGACCATACTCATAAGTGAGATAAATCAAACCCACATGTGTAAATACTGTATTGCCTCCCTAGTGTAAGAAACTGAAGAAGTAAATATGATCCAAAATTTGTAATAAATACTATGTAAGGGTAAAAAACAGCTTGAAGAGCAAAAGTAAATGGGAAGGGAAAAGGAGGAAAGAGGGAAGGGAAAAGGAAAAGATATAAATCTGTATATATGTATATGTAAGATAACTAAAATGAGCACACTGCTGAATGTATTCATTATTGAGAAAGAATGGTTAATGCTCATATGATTAGATCAATTTTACATGTCTATATCTGTTAATGTAAACAACCATTTTGAAGGTAATAATACACAATATTGCAACCATTGTCAATTTTCTGTCATCCTGTTTTGTAAACCTATAATGTTATTGTTGTGCATTTGCTCTAGTCATTTGTTTGTCTCTTTGGCTTTTTGTCTTTCTTATATGTGTCTTTTTTTCTCTTAAGTAAAAAAAACCAAATGGTACCAACCTTGAGTTTGTTGTTGCTGCCAACAGTGGCTTCATGACAATGGACACTTTCTTCCTGCTTCTCCTGTCCTATGTTTTCATTGTGGTCACAGTTTGGAAACGGTCTTCAGGGACTTAGCCAAGGCACTCATCACTTTGTCAGCTCACATCACTGTGGTTGCACTTTTTTTTTCACTCCATGCATGTTTCTGTATGTGTGGCCTTTCACCCCATCATCAATCGACAAATACCTATTTATTATTGACTTTGCTATTACCACTGTCTTGAATCCTCTCAGCTTTATACTGAGAAACAAAGATATGAAAATAACCAAGAAAATGTTGAGCAAAAAAATATATTGTGTCAGATTTTTTCAGCCAGATCTCTGTAGCTCTAGAATTGTCCATCTGTTTGACTGTTGAATACCTCTGCTTATGCATATGACATATATCTAAAACAAACTGGAAAAAACCTCTACCTCATTTAATAAATTTATATTACTTCTAAAAATCATTTACTTATTGCTTTTAGTGTGATGAGTTATATGATTCTATCGTGATATTGGTCATTATGAGACAGTAGCATTTTTCATAAAGATCTCACAATTTAAACTATGACCATTTTGACATAAGAAAAAATAAAATTGCATCTTTTCTGTTTCTCAAAATCTACACAAATGAATGCCCACATATTTTGGAAAATTGTCAAGAGTCATGACATCAAAGGATTGGTGTATTGGACTGGTAGCTCTACCTAGGTGGTGGGCAAAGCTTTCCTCCAAACAAAAGCTAAGACATAATTTGATTGAAGAAAGTTTATTTGGAAATTGATATTTAGAAACTTTAGTAGGAAGTAGGGAAGTGATACAAAGTAAAAGATTCTTATGTTGATAAATGTAAGTAAGGTACAAGCCTTCTTTATTTCCACACATGACTCTTTACATTATAACTTAAAATTGTTCCACTTCAGGAACAAGATACATTGGTTGTTTTTCATTTTTGGAGAATGAATTAACTCCTTACTAGGTCCAAACTGTCAGATCCAGAACACTGCATGTTAGAAGTCTAGAGGTGAACTAGCAGGTAGGCTGTCAGGTGGTGGAAGTAATGAATCATCTTATTTGGAAACAATATATGACCATCGTATTGAACTTGAAAATATTGAGAACCTTCTTAATTTCATTATCCTGCAAAAATTCTTTAAATTTACACCTGTTCATATTTCACATATACATACAAATTTAAAATTGTAGGATAGTAAGGCATACTACAGCAGCATGTGTCCTCCTAATTGACAGTCATCATTGTGTAATCTATTTCCCATTCTAAACTTCTGCATCCCCATCCAGTATTCTGCTAATTTAGGTTGCTTATACATGAAGTAATCACTTCACTTATTAGCAGTTTCAGCCTCTGGTTAAAATGTTCTTGCTAATTAATATATTGTTGCTACAGTTATCCTTTTATAGTTTCTATCAATCATGAAACCACCAGGTAGTGGTACATTAGTGAATTCCTAGTTAGAAAACTCTTCATTTCATTGTTTATTATAAACAGCATCTTTATGTTTATCCAACATTGTATATAAAAAAGCTTATTCATTCTTCTGCCTGCTAGTTCTCCAACATACATAAACTTAAATGATAAGAAAGCAGTTAAAATTTTTAGATTTTTTGGAATCCATATTGTGTGTTCTAAAACAGAAATCTGCAGATTCTAGAAGATGATAAAATATCAAGGACAGAAAATAGAAACTATTCAAGGTCACTGATATCTGTCATAAAAAATGCTACTTATTTCTCTTCTTTAGTTTTGAAGACTACGTATTTTATGGCTAGGGTACACAGGACTGTCAAAGGACCATTGTCTTAAAGAATATATCTTGAAAACTAGATCCCAATGTTCCAGGGTATGTTCATATGTTCAAATCTCAAGTCCAACATTAAAAGAGTATTCCAGTGTTCAATCAAACTGACAGCTCTCAGTTGTTACAATATATGTGAAATCAATGGGTTCTATAGTTTGTTGTTATTTTGTGCAATTTCTTTGCTATAAAGTAGGTAACCTGAGTCTAAGAAAAATATTGCACAAAATTTCTGATCAGAAGTGGATTCATAATACAAATAATAGTGTATAATTATTTTTCAACTTGTGTATGCAACATACACAGCAATGTAAGTACATATTTGACTAGTTCAAATGATAAGAAATGGTTATGCAAACAAATGGAGCAATTCAATTCTAGAATTAGGTCCAAAAATATAATGAGGATCTTGGCAGGGGTTAAACTTATTGGCCTGAATGTCAGCACTGCCATTCAATGTTGCAAATTGTTTGGATCAGATGAAATGCTATGAGATGTTGTGAAATACAAAAAATGATGAAATACAAGTAAAATGTTCTGTATGCTCCAATAGACATACTCAAAAATGTATTTATTATGACACTTCACTAGCTGAATTAACATGTCTGCTGTGCTTAGTGAGGCTTTCTCATGGTAATTGCAGGAATGTAAAGGACTCATGCAAAACCAGTGGGTGTGGTCTTGTGATTTGTAGAATAACAATGACACTGAGTGTGGAGGGCCACCTGGATGATTCTCCTTGAACAAAGAGCAATTACCTCCACTTTGGTTAAACCTGGCCCTATCTCCACATACTGATATATTCAGAGCTAGCTAGGCCATTTCCTTTTCCCTTCAACAGGCTCTATGCAGTGTAAATAGGGCTAGCTGAGCCACTGATGCCTAACCTTTGAAGTTAGGTGGCAGTCACTCCTTGCCTGCCCTATGACTCCCAAAACATGGTTGAGCCTGATAAGATGAAGAGCCATGGCTGTAGGATTGTCAACAGGGTTTGAGACTCAAGATAAGAGGCTAACACTTCCCAGGGCAAAAAAATTTGCAAATCAGGTCTGAAGTACCAGCTTCCAAAACATTAAATGCTACCTCAATTTTGTTATGCAGATTGGTGTTTTTACATATTCTTTTCTCTTCATATTGCAAAGGTGCTTTCAGGCCTCCTAACTAGCCCAGCTCACAGTTCTCCTGTATTTCCCTCCAATCCCACATTCACTCATACTCAAGCCAATCCCTTCTTCATAAATTAATAAATCCAGGGTTAGGCCCTGGGTCAACACCTTTGTTCAGATATATTTTCATCCTGGCCAGACTTAGGACCCCTTGCCTCCTCATAACTATAAATATATCTTAGTGTCTTTATTCTCACCTTGAGTTGCACTAGAAGTGGTAGAGTGTAATTAACTTGCTGTAATTCCAATAACATTTTCATGGGATTACAAATCTAAATTTCTCAAATGGAGACAATGTCCAGAAGGGATCTCTACAACTGAATATATCTAGTTTCCTTCAAAATTGCCTGATGTTGGATGACAAAACTACCCATCAGGAAAGAGAAAGAACCAATAGTCTGACCGGTATTTGCTCATTGAGTGATTTGTCAGTAATTGTCAAGCAACCTACACACCACCTGAATAAATGACTATTCATGAACATTTTGCAGCATTTCATGGTCTCTGTAGATTCAGGCAGTATATGCCAAAAAAAAAAATCAAAATGTGGCATTATTTATGCCCTTGTAGATGCAAAGATGTATTATGCTTTCAACTGAGAAATGTATCCTAGAACTCAGTCACCAGGTCTTTGATCATATGATAATAGGCCAAATGATTTTGTGAACAGACTTGTTGCTCCCATCTCCCAAACTAATTGGAAGATGATGTTCAACAACTGGTTCACCAATTTCCTATTGATGTCACATTTGCTAACAGGGCACAAGTTGACCAGTGCAGGAACTGTACACAGGAGCAAAGCAGAAATTCCAGGTGACACTTTGCAATTTAAGAACAGAGGATTGCATATTATAATTTTTGGATTTCAGTAATATATAACATTGACCTTATATGCAACAAAGAAAACATACTGGTACTGCTGATGTCAACATTGCACCATTGTGGAAATGTTGATAGGTAAACATCTAACCCAAAATCTGAGATGGAAATCTTCTGCAAAGCCAAAGGTAGAGTAGATGTTGTTGATGAGTTATGCAGCAAAACACAAAGAGTCGGCCAATGGTTGTGTTTTACTTAATCCTAAATATGTGTGGCATAAATAGTTTGAGAGTTTACAAAGAAAATAGCAAATGCAAAATACCACAGAGAAATTTTCTTAAAGGATTGGGACTAGCACTCATAAAAGATCATATGCAGCAAAGAAAAAAATAAAATTTTTCTCCTCAGGAAACTATGCCAAAAAATTGTGGAGCACATTGATGAGCTGACAGGACAATAGGAAAGCCAAAAAAATGTCAGCTGTGCCTTACAAAAAAGGACAGGCAAACAAAACATACCTGCTATCATTGTAAGTGATACTTGTGTATGGAACATGCAATTTTCCTGTATGAAAACTGATTTAAGTGTGACAATTGCAGCAAAGATTATTTCTGTGGTAGGCTTTTATTTGTATTTACATTTTAGTTCAGATAATTTTTATATCTGATGTTATCTCTTAGGTTTTATAAGCAAGTAAAGAGCTGATATAAAAATGTTGATATCTATTCTAAACACTCATTGCATATTTGATACTTTATTTTCCTGCTAAATTCACGTCATACAATATATATGCAGCTCCTGACAAGCAGGAAGACAGAGACATGACAAAAATTGCATGCCACACAGGAAAGGAAAGCTAAGCTCATGTGTTGTCAGGGTAAGCCAGACGTGTACACAGAACATGCAGTTATCATGGGTGAAGACTGCCTTGGGTGTGACAATTGAAGCAAAGATTATTTTTGTTGTAGAATTCCATTGATATTTTCTTTGTAGTTCATACAGGAATTTTATTTCTGTTGTAATCTTTTAGGTTTTGTAAGCAAGTACGTGGCTGATGTGAAAATGTTGATGTCTATTCCAAATGCACAATACATACTAAAAATTTAATTCTTTATTTTATTGATACTTTCTGTTAACTATATATGATATAATATAATATAATATAATATACAATATGAACCTCCTGCCTATATAACAAAACCAGCAAGATATCAAGTATGTCCTGCAAAAAAATCAGAAAAACACAACATACGTGCTATCAGTGTAAGCAATATGTGTGTATGAGACACTCAATTTTCACATGTGAGGACTGCCTTAAGTGTAATAACTGAATTAAAGATTATTTTTGTAGAGTTCTACTGGTATTTTCATTGTAGTTTATATAAAAATTTATTTCCATGTTATTTTTTAGACTTTGTTCAGCAGAAAACAGTCGTTGAAAATTTGGTTGCTTTTTTATAAGCACAAAATACATACCAAAAATTCAATCATAATAAAACTCATAAAATTAAAATTAATAATTCATCAATAGAAATGTTATAAACAATAAATGTGGGCATTATACACCCACAATAATGTGCCTTAATGACAAACTGGTGTTACATCCTAAGGGCTAGTATAACTACTATACATTCATATTGACATTTTAGCTTCCAAATAAGGGAGAGTATAGCATTTGTCATTCTATGACTAGTTTACATAAGCGTTCATAGAAGCATTATTTATAAATAAGTCTAACTGGAAATAATCCAAAAGTCCTTCTATGGTGAATGGACAAATAAAATGTGGCACACAAGGGGAGAGCCTTCAGTAATAATAAATTACAGATATATGCTACAGCATAGATAAATGTGAAAAATGGTATGTTAAAACTTCTAAAGACTTTAGGTATTTTGTGATGGCACATACATTCTCATTTTACTCAGCAGAAAATTGAAGTATAAAAGAATAAGAATATATAAGTGGTTAGAAAATTAAATGGTGCTCAATCCCAGGCAAAATGGTTCTGAAATAAGCACTCTTCACACTGTTTTCACTGTAGTTCAGAAAAAAGGAATTGGATAAATATTTAAATATAGAACTATTCTCTGGACTTGAGTAGGTAGCTCAGTGGTAGAGTGGTTGCCTAGCACATGCAAGGTCCTGGATTGATTCTCAGTACTGGAAAAAGAAAAACTATTCTCAAAATTGAGAACTGGTTTTATCAATAAGTTAAATGAATCATTTCAATGGGTGAAGCTCTGGCTATGTGACTTACATCTCAATAAAACTGTTATTTTAAAAATAAAAAAAGGATAAGCTAAATAAATCAGTCATGGTAGACTATTATATGATTTTATTTATATGATACACACAGATAAAGCAAACATGTACAGGCAAGAAATTAACTGCTTGTTGCCCATGCCTGAGAGTAGAAGTGAGAATTAACTACAAAATTGTTCTAAAATAGAACTGTGGCAATTGTTACCCAGCTCTATAATTTTATGGAAAAGCATTGAATTGTACATTTAAAGTTCATGAATTTTATAGTGCTTAAATTAAAACTGCATAAAACTGCCAAAAAATGTCAAGTAAAATTTTCACAATGTAATGTTGCTCTATTGTTGTGGTTTCTATAATTTTTTCAGATATCAATACCTTATTCTTTAAAATTATATAAAACAAGAAAATGAAGGCATCTGATAATTTGAAATAACTAATTTAACATCTGAACTATAAATTTTTCTGTGACTTGAAATTTATCAAAAATTCACTGATTATTACACTAAATTGTCAATTTCCTTATAACATTTTCTACAAACTGCGATGTTTTATCTTTGGGGAAATGGTGTGCACAGACAGCCTGGATCCCGCTGGAAATGATTATAGGTCATCTTCAGTCTTACCAACTGGCCTTACTAATTGCATTCCTTCCTAGTAATCTCAGCTATTTATAATTCTTTCTCTTGTTTCTCAGTATTGATTGAAAAGGGATGTTAACTTTCCTTTTATCTAAATTTCTAGAAGTTACAACTGAGTGAATCCTGCAGCTGAGGAAGTACATAGGAAATTTGCTCCTCCATTTTTATTCTTTTGCTTTCTAAATCTCCTTTCTTTTGTCTATCTCCAGTTCCCTTTTGCTAGTGCTTCTTTATTTAAATGAGTCTCCTCATATAGTTTTATGTTTATGTGTCTTCTGATTTCATTTTTCATAATTTCTGAACAGAACTGACGGATTGTCTTTAAAAAATCCTAATTATTTTTAAAATATTTGAGTACTGATTTCTTGCCAGGGAATGTTCTGATGTTTTCTATATATTAATTTATTATTATCCCTGTTTTACAGATGAGAAAATTGAGGTACAGAGAAGTGAAGTAACTCACCAGATGACACATAGCCCATGAATCAAGGAGATGGAGTTTCGAACCCAGGTAGTCTGGTCCCCAGAATCTGTGCTCTTAGTCACTAGCAGTAATATTCATGAAGTCACTCATATCATCCTTTCTTATTTTCTCCACTGATTCAAATTTTCTCTAAAATTTTTTTTAAAAAGTCATATTAAGGATTGAAGCTTCTTGTTATGTGAGTTGCATCTCAATAAAGCTGTTATTTAAAAAAAAAAAAAACATCACCAACATTGTTTAGCAGCTTATCCAAGTTTATATTCTGAAACGACAGAATAGGATAGTGTCTAGTTAATTGATATTTTGATAGCTAGATCTGGAAACAATATATAATAGACTTAACTTGGCTAAGATTTAAGACAGAGATATCATTCAGGCTTCTCAGACATTGACATGAGAAGCACTGACAATGGATATATACAGGAGGAAGTAAAAATGAGAAATATTCTGGAGGTATAATTGTCCATCTGGTACGAAAAGTGTCAGAGAAAACAATGCGTATCCCAAAGATATCTGAATTGGACAGCTGGGACAATGATCATGATCAGAACTCACCACCTGAGATTTGCATATCAATAGAGAATGTCCACTGTCCCTCAGTACACTTCTGGATATATTAAGCTAGATTTGAGTGTTAAGAAAATAATATAGACATAGTCAATACATAGGGAGTAGTTAAAACAATGAAACATATTTGGAATGAAAAAAGATATTTAGGATAGACCTATGAGTCACATCGACAGGAAAAGGTAGGTAGATGAAAAACAACCTATGTGTCAGTGAAAGAGGCAATGAAGTCAGAAATATATGTAAAAATTTAAGAGATTGCTATTATACAAATATTAGACATGCAACTGCAAGAAACAATGCCATTTTCACAATTTCTTAAACAAATTGGGTTTTTCTTAAATCACAGATATCATAAAGTAGATCTTTGATGGCATCAGTGAAGACCTTTGAAACCTAAAGACCTTTTACAACTTTTTTCACACTTATCATCATTAATGCAAAAAGTTTTCAAAATTCATGGTTTCTACACCTTTGGGCACCTCTTTAATGCTGATGCAAGAATAAACAGGCTAAAAAAAAAGAGGCTTTTCCAAATGATACTTAGTGACTAATCTAGATAAGAAACCATTTGCAACAGACATTGTCCCATAGCTCACTAATAATACCTAGATTGTACACCAAGAAATCCATGGTCAAATTGTAATAGTGCATATGATATTTTTATAAGTGGAAAATATCCCTGAAAATTTCTCTAAAATTATTTTCTGCTGCCAAATCTATATTATTTTGGCTTGGTACTAAATAGAAAGTATAAATAAATATAAACTTAATTGTAAGGATTTGAGGAAATAAGAGAAAGTTAGAAGAAATCCCCTACTCCACCTCTACCCTGATAAACTTGATTTTTTAAAAATTTTAAGAGAAAATAAAAGACACATATAAGAAAGACAAAAAGCAAAAGAGACAAACGACTAGAGTAAACGCACGATAGTAACATTATACGTTTACAAAACGGAATGATAGAAACAACAATGGTTGCAATATT
Organism: Dasyprocta punctata; assembly: GCA_004363535.1. Classification (NCBI taxonomy): domain Eukaryota; kingdom Metazoa; phylum Chordata; class Mammalia; order Rodentia; family Dasyproctidae; genus Dasyprocta; species Dasyprocta punctata. The sequence goes on along the minus strand of RJWM01034698.1, from coordinate 10,143 downwards.
GCATATCGTTATCTTCAAAATGGTTGTTTACATTAGCAGATATAGACAAGTAAAATTTATCTAATCATATGAGTATTAACCAATCTTTCTCAATAACTAATACATTCAGTAGTATGTTTTAGTTATCTTACATATACGTATATACAGATTTATATCTTTTCCTTTTCCCTTCCCTCTTTCCCCCTTTTCCCTTCCAGTTACTTTTGCTCTTTGAGCTGTTTTTTACCCTTACATAGTATTTATTGTAGATTTTGGATCATATATACTTTTTCAGTTTCTTACACTAGGGAGACAATACAGTATTTACACATGTGGGTTTGATTTATTTCACTTATGAGTATGGTCTCAAGTCATGTCCATTTACTTATTAAAGTCTCAATGCAATCTTTCTTAATAGCTGCCTAGTACTCCATTGTATAAAAATACCATTTTTTTAAAAAGGGTATTATATGTTCAAAGGGAAAAGTCGGTGAACAAGGAAGATTAACTGATGCACTGAAATCTATGAGAAGATCTAGAATAGACTTCAACTTGAATAGCACAGGGCCATGGTTAGAAGCATACATTCTGAAGATCTTCAGCTCTAGATACAAGTCCTGCCTCTGCTGGTTCATTTTTCTAGTATATGCACTACCAAGGAAAATATATCTGCTGCTCCATTTTCCTGAGGCTTAGTTTCTTTATTTGTAAAATATGTCTCACAGAACTCACCAAACCTGTCTTATGCAGATGTTAGGAGATTTTTAAAAAATAATGTGCTTAACTCAGTGTCCTAACTATAGTAGGTATATTATCTGTGATTATCATTGGTAATCAATTGACATGTTTGGGTAACTGCCAAAGTTATATTTTCAATTCTTACCTCTCAGATACCCAAGTATTAGGGGGGTTAATTTTTTGTTCTGTTTTTTTTTTTTTTTTTTACAGTCTCGCTACATTGCCCTGGGTGTCTTGAATGTCATAGGTTCAAGAGTCTTCTGCCTCAGTCTTTCATAGAACTGAGGCTAGACATACCCATCACCACATATAGCTTCTGATATTTTTTGAATTGCCCACTTATTAAACTACCAACTTAAAATTACCATATGCTAGAGATAATATCATGTCATGAACCATGTATTTTAAATTTTAAGTACCAGGAATCTGAGTTTCATTAAAATCTTAAAAACCTAAGACAGGGAATGATGGGATGTGCTCAAATACTCTTGACCTGGTGAAGCTTAGTGAAATAAAAAAATATTGATAAGCTAAGGTAAGTGCAGGTGAGAGGATATGTGATTTCAGATGGTCCTGACTTAAGCTTCAACTACATTTATTTTTACTTTATGAGAGTGTGAAAGTGATATTCATTCAGTAGAAATTATCTTTCAAATTTAGAATTTTGATCTTTCTTAGATTAATAATACATAGTATAATATTGTCTCAAGATGCTAAGTGGAAACAGTAAACCGCATCTCCCCTTCAGTCACAGAAATCACAAGGGTAAACAAGCAATAATCTGCAGTACACTATGTTACTAAACTATGATGTTCAGTATATATATATACATATATATATATATATATAATTTCAACTTGGGATAGTTTAAATTTATAATGATTTATCTAGAAATAACTCCATCATAAGACAAGGGGCATCTGAAGCGTGAAGGGATTAACAAGGGTATGATAGGAAAGGTAGCATTTACTTAGGTGAGAGAACATCTAAGAAAGTGGTAGGGAAAATGATCAATAAATCTTTTACAGAAAAAAATATTTTAATTGTGAAATGAAAAATAAACATTCCCTTTGGCTGTATTTGTAGCATTTGTAGTCACAGTTATCTTTGACTATCCCTATATAAAAAAATGTATTGTTTCTTTTCCTATAGTGTTCATATTTCTATGCCAAATATATCTAACATAATTAGCAAGGCAAACAGGGAATCTATGTTTGCTCTAATGATAATTCTTTCAATTTTTATCCTCAGATCACTTGAAAATCAATGATCTTGGCCCAGTCAATGGGTGAACTAAATGATTCAGTGGTCACTGAACTTGTGTTACTGTCTCTCAGTTGCTCTAGAGAGAAAAAGCTTTTTCTCATCTTTCTTTGTTCTTTTCTTCATGCATGGGTCATTCTAGGAAATGCTTTCATTTTGTTTTTGATAATTACCAATTGTCACTTACAGTCCCCTATGTACTTCTTGCTAGCTAACCTGTCTCTCATTGATGTGCACCTTTCTTCTACTACAATCCCCAAAATAATCATAGATGTTTCACATGAATATGAAGTAATTTCTTTCCAAGGTTGTATGACACAGATATGCTTCATCCACATCACAGGAAGAGTGGAGATGGTGTTACTCATTGCCATGGCATTTGACAGGTGTGTGGCAATCTGTAAGCCTCTTCACTATTTGAAAATCATGGATCCTAAAATATGTGCTTCATTTGTAATCAGTGGCTGGGTAACTGGAGTGGTCCACTCTATGTTCCAATTTGGTTTTGTTATAAACTTGCCTTTCTGTTGACCTAATAAAATAGGCAGTTTTTACTGTGATTGTCCAAAGTCACAAAACTTGCATGCATAGATGCAGTCAAGTATGAGTTCATTGTTACTGCCAACCATGGCTTCATGAGTATGAGCACCTTCATCCTGCTTCTCCTTTTCTATGCATACATTTTGTTCACAGTCTGGAAACACCCTTCTGGAGACTTATTGAAAGCATTTGTCACTTTGTCAGCCCACATCACTATAGCTATTTTGTTTTTTACTCCATGCATAACTCTGTATGGCTGGCCTTCTCCCCCAACATCAGTTGATAAAAGTCTGTTTATTATTGACTCTGCTACCATTCCTGTCTTGAATCCCATCATTTATACATTAGGGAACAAAGACATAAGGATAGTAATAAAAAGATTGCAAAACAAGAGACTTTATCCTAAATTCTGTTGACCACAATGCTTTTTGAAGATTACACTGCACACTGGCTCATCTCTCCTTAAAAGTTTAAATTAACACAACCAGAATAAACTAATCTACTCATCTTAAACTGGTTATTGTTTCATTTGTAGAGTGTGAGACCTTTGCCAATACTACAATGGGAAATGTAAATTCAAAAGTTAAGAATTGATACTCTTAAAGAGAACAGCATAGGCTACCAGAGAATGTTTTAATCTTCCAAGTTTATTTTGCAAATTAATGAATACAAAAACACTATCCTTCATATTTATAAAAATTAAACCATAATTTTGTTGTGAATGTCAAGGATCATCTTATTGAACTGTCATATATGCAATACCAGTTTTTAACTTATTTAAAAGAAATTCTAGAAACAAAAATCTGAGTGCAAGTATTTAATCTGAAAGGGAATTGTAGAAAACACCGCAGAAGGGTGGAAGTGAGCCAAGAAATGAAAAAATGACAATAGAGGATCCTGGACAACTTGAGTACAATTATCCTGAGGCCTTCTAAGATATAGTACAAATTCAATAATGTTCAGTTGTCTCCTTTGAGGCATGAGGAATCTATGGGTTTCTTTATTGGCCTAGACTGATATAGGACATTAATTCTAATATTTGCTGTTCTCCTCACATGGTAAATTAAATACTTTGATATGCAAAGAAAAGTCTCCAGGTAAAGAATCTCAGAAATTTACAGAATAATATAACATGAATTACTGGCAATATTAAGTGTAGAAAGACATATATGAGTTATTAATAACATCAGATATAGTCAACATCTTCCATGATTATCATAATTCATAGTCCATATAAGTTCACTTCATCATTTCTTTAAATACAGAAATATTAATGGAACAAGTGTTAATTGGTCCCAGAATGATGTTCATTATCTTCCTCCTCTAAACCCATTTTAATTTCTAGTTATGATTATATAGCATCTCTGCTTGTCTAGGTTGCTTTCCCAGATTTTACATGTTTTGTAATTGCTGTAACTCCCCCATTTACAGTTATTTTCATCCATGGTTGGTGTAAGTGTAGCAGAAATTTTGTTTCTTTATACTAATGATGGTCAATTATACCTACTGTTTTAATAACTTCTTTTGTTTGATGACCTGCAAGCACAAAAACAAACAAACAAAAAACAGGAATTTATTAAAACAATAGATTTATTGGAATGCTCCAAAGATCTACTAAAACTTTATAGAGTACTGAAACCCTCCTTAGAGGAAAGCTTAAAATTCTATCCACTCAAGAAAAACTTAAAATTGTAAGTTCAAGATGCTCAAATTCCCCAGGGGAGTGATGGTAAGAGAACCTAACCATACTAATACCATTGTTTTCTAGGCATGTGCATTCTGGTAGTAAACATGTTACAATGTCAACTGCTTCAGAATATGTATTGCATGTTAAAGCACATAACTCTAACTCTGCAGAATACAATTGCCAAAATGGCTATTAGTCACATTTCTTAACTCTTTAAAAGGCTCTTTGCATGTTCTGACATGTTCTGTTTGATACAGTAAATTACAATACCAGTGGATGACTTAGTTGTATTGTACTTTCTTTACAATAAAGTACATTCTGCTGTCCTAAGGTATACTATGGACATTAGAAATTCTATGCATCTTTGAATACTCTCATGGTCAAATAACTGATGGCAGGAAGCTCAATACCTAGAAAATGTATTTGTCCCAGTAAGGTGATATTAATGTTCTTCCAGTATGGAAAGGATACAGTGCAAATAGCTTTCCATCAAGCTGCTAATTGAAAGCTTCAAAAGGTTTTCAATGCTTATGCTTTTGAAAGGTCAATACTACAATATTTATTACAGATAGACTCTCTTAATTAGAAGGTATTAAGGTGAAGCACCCATGAAAAGATCTCATCACAGCCATTCACAGCTACATACATGAGGGCCATTGTACAAGTATTGGAGTAGCTGAGCCAGATTATTAATTCTGCTACTTAACACTCCTTTTGGAGTAAAAGAAGACAAGGAATATTATTAAGTATGTGTGTCTTTCAGTCTTCTTTCTTCCAAATAATTGACAAATTGCATCACGTTTCAGACTGCAATTACTGGTATCCATTTCAAGTAATAATTCACCACTGTATAGAAATTATAAAAATGACACACACAGAAAAACTAACTGTCAAAACAAATATCATAGACAAAAGTCATTTGATAACTCCTGGCAAAGAACTAGGTTGGTCAGCATATTTACTTTTCGTGAATACATAAAATATAAAAACCTATATGCAGTGAAGTGGGGAGAAGAAATAACATTAGGTTCAGAAGATAATGACCTAATAATTAAAAAGAAATTGAGTGGAAGTTTGTGCTGTTAAATGTACACTTATTAAGGGGCCACTGAATGATGCTCAACAAAGAAAGAATGACTAGGATAATAAAGCCTAAAAAGAGATACAAATTTTATTTTATATTTATCAAAACTAGAACAAATAGACTTGTATGCTATGAATAGATAATTACATTTTTTAATAAATGGATTTTTCACACATAAAAATTGGATATGTATAATTTTAAAATTATACCATAAATAATTTTTAAATTACATGGAACTTACATAATTGTAGCATCAAGTCTAGAATTTTATTTTTTATTTAAGAGAAAAAGACATAGAAAACAAAAACAAAATGCAAAAGAGACAAACAACAACAACAAATCCAATACTGTAACAGTATAGGTTTACAAAACAAGATGATAGGAATTTGACAATAGTTGTAATATTGTGTATCATAGCCATCAAAATGGTTGCTTAGATTAACATATAAACGTGTAAAATTGTTCTAATCATATGGGTATTAACCATTCTTTCTCAATAACTAATACATTTAGTAGAATAGTCATTTTACCTATCTCATGTATACATATATACAAATTTATGTCTTTGTCCTTTTCCCTTCCTTCTTTCCTCCTTTCCCCTATCCCACTTACTTTTCCTCTTTGAGTAGTTTCTTACCCTTTACACAGTATTTATTGTAGATTTTGGATCATATATGCTTTTTCAGTTTCTTACACTAGGGAGAAAATATGGAAATACACATGTGAGTTAGATTTATTTCACTTATGAGTATGGCCTAAAGTTGTGTCCATTTACCTACAAAAGTTTTGATGCACTCTTTCTTAATAGCTGAGTAGTACTCCATTGTATAAAAATACCACATTTTTTATCCATTCCTTGATTGATGGGCACTTGGGTTGTTTCCAGGATTTGGCTGTTACAAATTGTGTTGCTATAAACGTGGGTGCACATATATCACTGTGGTATGATGTTTTCAATTCTTCTGGGAAAATGCTCAACTCTTCTGGGAAAAAGTGGGAGAGCTGAGTCAAATGGAAACTCTAATACTAGCTTCCTGAGGAATCTCCACACTGATTTCCACAGTAGTTGCCCCAGCCTACACTCCTATCAACAGTAGAGAAGAGTTTGCTTTTCCCAATAGCCCCTCCAGCATTTGTTACTGGTTGATTTCTTAATCTTGACCATTCTTTCTAGGGTGAGATGGAATCTCAGTGTTTTTCTAATTTGCATTTTCTGAATGACCATTGATGTTCAACACTTTTTCATATATTTATTTGTTGTGTGTATTTCTTCTTCTGAGAAGTGTGTATTCATCTCAGATACCCATTTTTGGATAGGGTCCTTGAATTTTAGGGACCTGATTTTTAAAAATTCTTTATATGTTTTAGATAGAAGTCCTTTGTCTGACATCTCAGGGACAGTTGGCTAAGATATTTTCCCAATTCATGGGTATTCTTTTCACTCTGTTGGAGATTTCCCTTGACATGCAAAAACTTTTTAATAAGATGAGATCCTAGTTGTTGATTCTTGGAAGGATTTCCTGTGCAGTTTGATTTTTGTTCATGTACTCTCTTCTTACACCTATGTCTTCAAGAATTTTACCTGCTTTATCATTCAGAAAATTTAGTGTCTCTGTTTTAATATTCAGATCTTTGATTAGTTTTGACTTTAGTCTAGTTAATGTTGATAGACATGGGTTTAGTTTTAGTTTATGGCATTTGGAAAACCAGTTTGTCCAGTACCACTTATTAAAGAGACTATCTTTCTTCCAGTGTTCATGTTTGGCCCCTTTGTCAAAGACGAGGTGGCTGAGTGTGTTTATAGTTGTGGCTGTATGTTCTAATCCATTCCATTGATCTTCAGGTCTGTTTTGATTCCAGTACCATGCTGAGTTTATCACAGTAGCTTTGTAATATACTTTCAGGTTGGGCACTGTGATGCCTCATGCCTTACCTTTATGGACCAGAATTGCCTTAGTTATTCTAGGTCTCTCCTGGTTCCAGATGAATTTTAGCTATGATTTCTCTAGCTCTGTGAGGTCTGCAAGTAGTGTTTTGATTGGGATTGCATTAAATCTATATAACAGTTTTCAGAGAATGGCCATTTTCACAATGTTTGTACTTCCTATCCATAAACAGGGAATATCTTTCCATTTTCTGAAACCCTCTTCGATTTCTTTTTTTTTCAGAGTATTGTAATTTTCACTGTACAAATCCTTTACTTTCTATGTTACTTTTATTCCTAAGTATTTCAATATTTTAGATGCTATAGTGAAGGGTGTGGTTTCCCTTATTTCTCTCTCAGTGGGTTTGTTCTTTGTGTACAAGAATGCTATTGATTTTTGAGTGTTGACCTTGTATCCAGCGACATTACTGAATTTGGTTATTGCATCTAGAAGTCTTTAAATGGGTTTTTGGGAGTCTTCTATGTAGAGTATCATATCATCAACAAATAATGATAATTTTACTTCTTCTTTTCCTATCCTTATTCCTTTTATTTTTCTCTGTTGTCTAATTGCTGTGGCTAATTTTTCCAACACTGTATTCAATAGGAGTTGTGATAATGGACATCCTTGTCTTGTTCCTGATCTTTGGTTGAAAGTTTTCAGTTTTTCTCCAATGAGTAAGATGTTGGCTGTTTGTTTATGATATATGGCTTTTATCAGGTAGAGGTAGAGACCATCGATTCCAATTTTCTGTACGACTTTTATCATGATTGAGTGTTAGATTTTGTCAAAAGCTTTTTCTCCATCTATTGTGATGATCATGTGATTCTTGTCTTTGGCTCTGTTGACATGGTGTATTACATTTATTGATTTGCATATGTTCAACCATCTCTGCATTTCTGGGGTGAATCCCACTTGATCATAATGAATAATCTTCTTGATGATTTGTTGCACTCTATGTGTCAGTATTTTATTGGGGACTTTTGCATCTATGTTCATTTGGGAGATTGACTTGTAATTTTCTTTTTGATTGGGTCTTTCTCTGGTTTTGTTATTAGGGTAATACTTGCTTCCAGGAATGAGTTAGGGACATTTACTTCCCTTTCAATTTCATTGAAGAGTTTGAGGAATGTTGGTATTAAATCTTCCCTAAATTTCTTGTAGAATTCAGCAGTGAATCCATCAGGACCTGGGATTTTCTTTGTTGGTAAGGTTCTAATTACATTCTCAATTTCATTAGCTGAAATTGGGTTATTCAGCAGTTTTACATCTTCTTGATTCAGCTTTGGTAATTAATAGGTTTCTAGGAATCTGTCCATTTCTTCTGTGTTATCAAATCTATGTGAGTAAAGGTTTTCAAATTAGGCATTGATGATCTGTATTTCCATGCTCTGTAGTGATTTCACCCTTTTCATTTCTTATTGCATGGATTTGAGTTTTTCTTTCCTCTTTTTGATAAGGTTGGCTAGGGGTTTATTAATTTTATTTATTCTTTCAAACAATCAATTCTTTGATTCATTAATTCTCTGTATTGTTTTCTTAGTTTCAATTGCATTAATTTCTGCTCTGATCTTGATAATTTACTCTCTTCTTTGGACTTTTGGATTGATTTTCTCTTCTTTTTTTAGAAGTCTGAGGTGCAGCATTAGGTTGTTCATGTGTATTCTTTCCATTTTTCTGTTGTGGCAGTTTAGTACTATAAATTCCCCTCTGAGGCTGATTTCATTGTCTCCCACAGGTTCTGGTAATTTGTGATTATCTTTTCCTTCAATTGTAGATATTAATTTCTTCTTTAATTTCTTCTGTGACCCATTGACTCTTTAGAAGAGTGTTATTTAATTTTCATGTGTTTATGGAGTTTTTGTGGGTTTTTTGTCATTAATTTTCAATTTTATTGCACTATGGTCAGATAATATACATGGAATTATTTCAATTCCTTTGCATTTACTTAAGCATGTTCTGTGAGGTAATATATGATCTATTTCAGAGAATGACCCTTGTGCAACTGAGAAGAATGTGTATTCTGATGTTGTTGGGTGGAACACTCAGTACACATCCACTAGGCCCATTTGTTCACAAGTTCGATTGACTTTTGTTATTTCTTTGATTTTCTTGTTTGGTTGATCTATCTTTTTGTGACAGTGGGGTGTTAAGGTCCCCCATTATAACTGTATTATAGTTTATTTGGTTTTTCATGTCTATTAAGATTTGTCTTAAATATTTGGCTGCTGCCATATTTGGTTCATACATATTTATGATCTCTTCCTCTTAAAGTTTTCCCCTAACAAGTATGCAGTGACCTTTTGATCATTCTTGGTTTAAAGTTCACATTGTTTGCAAACATAATAGCTACCCCTGCTTTTTTCTGGATTCCTATTGCATGGAGTATTATTTTCCATCCTTTGATTTTTAGTCTGTGAGTTTCCTTTTGAGTTATGTTTCTTTTACACAGCATATTGTTGTATTCTGTTTCTTAATCCACTCTGCCAGTCTGTTTCATTTTATATGTGAGTTGAGACCATTTACATTGCTTGATATAACTGCTATGTACTGACTCTTCCCTGTCATGTTATGTTTCTGTTGTTGGTTTTCTACTTTATTCTGTTTGTTTTCCTTGCTTAGTGGTTTCCTTCTGCTGTTGTTATTGGGATTGTAGTTATCTTTGTCTCTTTCTAGAGTGTCTTTTAGTACTCTTTGTAGTGATGGTTTGGTAGCCATAAATTTCTTCAGTTGTTCTTTGTCATGGAAGTATCTTATTTCTCCATCAATTTTTAAAGATAGTTTTGCAGGATACATCAATCTGTGTTAAAAGTTGTTTTCTTGCCTCCCTGGTGAGTGTGCTCAACCACCCGGACCCCAGGGAGAGAATGATGTGCCTTTTGAGAACCCTCCATGTTGGACAGAGAGGCAGCAACCAGAAGAAGCTG